>CM072152.1:14298206-14580706 GCA_036850595.1 Rhyacichthys aspro | reverse complement strand
TGGCCCGCGCTCATCACTGCCATAATGAAGAGAATATGCTAATCGCTGACTCATCTGCTGGAGGAAAAATCAAACAGTGTAAACACCAGCTAAGCTGTTCGGAGGAGGACAGAGAGAGTGGACACTTGCTGACAATAAATCTTGTTAAAGCAGGATCTTGTCTCCCATTGAATCTTATTTAAAAATCTCATGAGATACTGAGTCAATATTTTCTCCACAGTCATAATAAGTGTTCCAGTAATGTGTTTTGAAGTTCAACAAGACTTTATTTGGATTTAGCGTCACAACCTAGCAGGGGTTAAGTTGGGGCCTGTCACATGGTGCTCTTCCCAAAGGGACTGACAAAAAAAAAAAAGACCAGTTTGCAGTTGATAAAAGTAGCCTGCAGCAATCCACTAAATGAGACACAGTTCATTTGCACCTAATGCTTCTGTAGTCACGTCTATCCTAAAAGTTTTTCAGCAAGTGTGAATGTGCCATGCATGATAAACCCAGACTCTGGGATAGAGTGTGATCCCCTCATCAAAACTGCTTTGTGTGAAAGTGCTCAGTGCGGCCAGGGCTGCAGGGAGCTTAACCCAAACGCTCGGATCGATACGTTGAATAAATGCTTAGACTGGCACATCTCAGAGTGCAGAAGTATAAAGGACACCCTCTCAAACCAAAGAGGTCAACACCAACACAAAAAAAACAAGCGGCACTGATGAGAAGATAGAAATGATATGGATCTTATGGTAATACAAGTGAGAGGGTAGAAGTTTGAGCACATCTCTAGCATGTTTCATTGCTATAGCAACAGCCTTTGTACTTGCAGAGGAAAGTGGGTGGCAGAAAAAAAAAAAAGAGCAAGAGTTAAGAGGAGTGACAGCGAGGGAGAGAAGCAGACTTTGGCTCGCTCGTCTTTCTTGGTGAGCTTCTATTGATACAGCTCTCTGCCAACCCGAGACCCTGGGGCTTTAAACAGTCAAGGTCACTGAAGAGGAAAAATGAACAACTCCTAAGCTGTTTCTGCATATTCCCCGTCCCACAGAGGCGACACGCAGCAGTTCAGACTCACACAGACAGAGGGCGCCACCACTGTGCTCAGCCTGTGCATGATTGTCCTCCACCAGACCCACTACATGTCAACACTTAGATCATGGAGGCTCTGGAATACCCTTGAAAGGTCACACATGCATAAAGAGAATTTAAATATAAGCCTGACATTATCTGGAATTGTAAAACTGCTCCATGCATTTCAGCAGATGCTCTTGACGTCAAATATATAACAACTGGTCAGACTTCTTTTTCACTCTAGGACAGACCATAACAGTGGGGAATAACAATAATATCAATACATGCAGTCAGGCATTTATATTAAATTATAATTCTCTTGTATTCAACAATCGCATTCACATCACTAAAGGTCTGTGAAGGACAGCCTTGAGTCATAAAATGATTGTGTGTATGTGAGCATTTAAAAAGGAAGCTCACAGCAGCCCCAGTGGTGGCACAGTCTGAATATCATATTAGTTAAGGTTATTAGAGCTACCCTTCTTTCAGAAAAAAACAATCTTATGGACACACTGTCACACATCGTCGTATCCTCACTTGTCCTTTAAAAGACTCTCAAAACTGTGTTAAAAGCTTGGGTGCCTTGTGTAAAGCTGAGTCGTTTGTGGAAATCAGTGACGGCTGCTATTTTTAGGCCATGTGAAATGTATCATGATGAAATACCCGTGAGTGCCAGTGAGCAGTCCCACTCACACCCAGTCTTAGACGAGCGTACACGTGTGACAGACAGGACGAAATGAACAGATTGAGGAAAAGGTGATACGTAGAGAAGTGTGAAAGGGTGACAGTTATATATGCGTTTATAAATATGCATTCATTTTTGGCACAGGACTAAAAAAGCCCTATTCCTATTTTATCCTCCGTAGGGGTAGTGTGGATTAAATAAGTCATCATCATGACAGAGCAGAAGTGTTTAGACACGGCATAGATATCAGACTCATGAAGTGGTATCTAAAGTGCTGCTATAAAACAAAATGATTTACATATTACATTTAAAATAGGCTATGATCATTTTCAGTAAAAGTGGTAAACATTCACTTTCGGTGCTGATTTTGGACATTTTATTCATTTCCAATAATATCCAGCACTTTAGGGATGAACTGGCCTCAGTACCTGACCTCACTGATGCTTCTGTGGCCCTTCACAAATCCCTGCAGCCAGTTCTAACAGTCTTAATGTAAGCCTTCCCAAAGGGCACGGGTCAACTGCAGATTTTCAGAGACAAACTGTAAATATGCTGTTTATGCTATCTATATTGATTATCTTTAACAGAAGGGTGTATAAGAATGTGTTTAAATGTGTTACACCTGAACGTCCACTGCAATGTGACCTTAGAAAGAAAATGACCTCACATTGATGTTGTTCTTGTCACCCTCTTTCTCTTGATTTAAGTGTACTTTGACTGAACAGGTCTACCAAATCATCTGTAAAAAAGACGGGACATGAAGGTAAGACTTCTTGCAGTTGCACCACTTTGTTGTTACTTGATTAACATGATTTGTTACTTTACTTTGTGACACATGACCAAGTAAAGCTTAGAAAATGAAACGGATTCCTTGCGTTTTAACTCTTTACACATGATTTAAAACATCTTACCATGCATTTTTTTATGCTGTAATATCGCTCTACATGCTGGCCCTTTCCCAGTTGCCAGGATCCTTCCTTGGGAGTGTGTGTTCCAAATGGTTCTGACTCCTTCGTTTAGCTAAAATACCATAAAATACCTATGGATCCTCTGTGTTACCAACAGTGCACCATAAGTGTTCAAAAAAACCCAAAAAAACCCAAACAGTGGTACAAGAGGAATTGCGGCCTTAAGCAGAGAATTTTCAGTTTATAAAAATACAAAACTGTGTACGGGGCTTTTGATGATGTAGCTCGGCCATTTCGAATCCTGTTTTAAAAGACTCATGAGGAGTGACCCAGGACTCTAGCCTTGGCCTGGGCAGGAGCCGACTCTGGAGGAAAAGGAAGGATCCTGACGATTGGGAAACAGCCAGAGTTCAATTTTGTGGCCCTGCTGCTGGCTCTCTCCTCCCTTCCACGTCACAGCCAATCAAGACCCCAACTGGAGGAACTGCACATGGCAGAGCCTATCACTTTAAATAGCTGGCCTCAACTCTCTCACCTTGCAGTAGTTTACTCTAATAAATGTCTTGTTTTAACCTTTTAAATCATGCGTGCTCTCCCAGTTTGTGAAAGCAACATTTACATTCATCATTCGACACAGTGTCCTCATCTGTCTGTGCAGTGGCCCGACTCTGACCATAACATGAAAAATTGAAGTCTTTGCCACCTTGGCTGTTTATCTTTACATGGACAATCGCTGTACGATCTTGAATCTGTCATACTTCCTTTGCATATATTCATACAGCCTCTGCAGAGCTGCGGCGCAAAGACTGAGATAACTTTTTCAAATCGAGTCAGGTGAGGGGAGTGGAGGAGCCGTGCGGAGCCTCTTGATGTTCATACAGAGCATCGAGGGAAATCAGCCGAGGGCAAAGAGCGTGGAGCGACCAGAAGAGGGGGGAGCCGTGGCCAACGAGCAGAAAATCCTCTCGTTAATAAAATATGCTGATGAAATTATAACATTAGACAGCATCACATGATTTTTTATGCCCTAATCTTCTCCGTTAACCCCTCTGATTGAAACATTATCTGGCATCTCTGCAACGATAGGGAACATTACAACATTTTTTTGTCTCTGTGCGTGTAAATTTGTTGTTCAGTCTATTCAATTATTTTGACCAAGGTCCTCATTAGTCACAGATTTTAGTACAATTCAAATAAACATTAAACCACCATGAGATAAAGTTAATTTAATCAAACATGTGATTTATTAAAAATGCTTATAAATGCTCCAAAACTTTACAGTAACACAATGAATCACAAAATGTAAGCCTCCATCATCGATAAGGTATAAATATACCTTTAATAGTAGCACCATTCGTTGGCAGGTAAACATGCAGCTGTGGTCAGAAGCACAACTCCCCCTTGAAATATAACAATATGTACAAAAATATTAGGAGAATATCAGTGTGGATTCTTCATATACATAACCAAAGACACCACCATATTTTATAATGATAACGCACAATAGAGTGTAATTATAACATGTCCCGGAGCAAAGACGGCAGCGGAAAACCAGGGATAGACAGGAATGATTTTGCTCGGTGGTAATATTATGGTAATCCCTTGGAAAATTCAGATACAATCAAGAGACACTACGGAAAAACACATGCAGTCTCAAAACTTCAAATTAGCTTAAGCTTATGTAATTCAACTGCACTGTCCATAACATTTAGGACAAAAAATGAAAAAGCAATGTTGTATTTAAAATCTTTAACGAAATATTGGAACATAGTATCATCACACAGTAGTTAATTTATCGGTGCACAACAAAACTCTGAGTTATTGTCTTTAAAAATCTGTATTCACCAAGAGATCGAATGTGTTTCCTTGGCTGTTTACACCACAACACCTTTCGCCCAAAACACAAACAGCCTCTTGCATTTTTTATTTATTACTTATAACTTATTTACTTTTGAATTCAGCCAACGAAGTGTTCATTTTGTTCCAACACCTGCTGTAATGTCGTGAAAAACTGTGGCTACAGCGTCCTCAGTGAAAATGTCCCAGTCGGGTCCTAGATACACGCAGTTAGTGGTTTTTGTGCTTCAAATATCATAATATATTGTTGCTGATACATGTGTAAATCCATAATGAGGCTTTCAGAGTTGATCACCAACTCTGGGTTTAAAAATGTTTATGTTTGAGAGCTTTTTTTATGTGTAAAGACTTGACCTGACAGACGGCCTTCTCATCGTCATACATTTGATAACGCAACGGGCCTGTTTTTGTGTTTTGGCGTTGTGTAGACAGAGACAGAAAAGAGAAAGGTAGAATGAAAGTGAGAAAAGGACAAATGGAATTATATTTTAGGTAAAGCAGTTTTGTTTGGATTAAAGTCACAATAAATAAAACTAAAAAAATACCATTGACATTTGACAAACATTTCTATAAAGCAAAGCAACTTTCTCGTGCGTGAAGTGTAGTTGTCCTCAATCATCTCACTGTTCTAAAAGGATGAGGCCCTGCACAACAAACGATCGATCATTAGTCTGCATCAATTCAGTGGCAGTGCCTGTCTGTGTGCGTACAATATCCGTGTACCTTGGTTATTCCTGAGGCAGGCCTCCTCACAGTCTTCCAGCTGCAGGAAGCGATTGTCGTTTCCTTGGCAGCCGCTGTAGATGAAGGGTCTACAGGCCTGAACTTGAATGTTAAAGTACCAGCGCAGGGTGTAGTGACCGCAGCTTCCCTCGTCCATGGACTGCAGGCAGCGGTCAGCGGGATCTGTTCAGCAAACATGTGAGAGGAGGCTGTACAGCGGCAAAAGAAAGTAACGAGGAAAGAGCTGGACAGGCAAAAGAAGCAGCAACCGAAAATAATAAGGAGGGACAGCGGACTCAAAAGGTAAACAAGCACGAAATATACAAAGAAACCAAGCAATCACTGTCAAGCTTATTCAATGGATGCAAAGTAAGAAAAAACTATTAGAGCAGACCCTAAATAAAACAACAGTGCATGAGTTGGTTTACCTTCCCATCCGACCCTCCTCTTGGACCTGATCGCTTTTGGTTTGACTGCTTTCAAAGAGGTAACCGTGTCCGCAGCCTGACCATCGACCTTTTGGTCTTTCTGAACAATGTCCCCGCTTGATTTGACTGATTTGTCGATTTTCTTCTCTGACACTGCCTTGACACCGTCATCTGTCAACACACACAAACTTAAGGCACATGCACACACAACAGAGGCACACACCAACAGAGCACATAGCGTTCAATAAAAACAGACTGATTCAACTCCAAATACAGTGCTCTTCTGCCAAGCTGTGTAAAAAATCTGAAAGACACTTCTGTTATGATGTTGTCAAGAGAACTCAATGTGCGCTGCATGTCATATGGCTTATCTAAATAAACTTTTTGGAATTTGTCGGATTGGGTACTACCAAAAACATAATCATAAAAATGTTTTTTTCATTTGAAGCAATTTTTAAGCTTTTGACTTTGAAGATGTTTGAAGCATTCATTTCACAACGTTCACGAGAACAGGCTGGTTCATTTGGCAGTGCGTGTGGGAAGGTGCTACTTCACTGCGCAGAGGGGTTGGGCTCTTTTTAAGAAGTGCGTTGGCCACAGCATGAAGCACAGTACCGTCACTTTGGTTGGCAGATGGAGTGAAGTAGAGCAGCTCGTCCATGGGGTCGTCATAGGCCTCGATGGAATAAATGTGCTCATAGTCCGGGTCGTTGGTGTTTACCACCACCCGCAGCTCCCGGCCTGAAAGCACACAGGACGCTGTTTATAAACGTATCTACAGTAAACTGAACGATATAAAATGGATATATTCAGGACGACAGCATGAGCCTTTTCCATTTTTAAATTCTCTTGAAACTTACAAGACCAGTGATGATGTGACTCAGATGTTCGAGTATCACATTTTTTTCAGAAATAGTGGATGTTTACAAACTCACACGTCTCACAGTGTGTAAGTCACCTGCCCCAGCTCTGACTGTCCAGGATATCTCACAGATATTTCAGATCATCTATGGTGCAACTAAAATTATTTATATAGAAAGCATAAATTGAGAGTAATATGTGTTCCAATCAGTTGTTTGTCTAGTAACATCAGTCCAAGACATCTGGCCCGATAGACATTGCAAAACAAAAATGGAGCCCTTTGTTTTCCTCGTTGGAAAACCACCCACTGTTCAAAAGACTCCAAACCTTGTGCCTCATGTTTGAGAGGAGCAGACAGACACAACAAACCCCCAGACTGAAGCTAACAGCGTAACGAGCACGTCTGTAGATGGACACACTCACCCTCCTCACCCTCTCGGGCCACCTGTGGCTCTGGTACAGGCCGAGCTCTGACTACATTCTGGGCCCGAGTGTCTGGTGCTGAACCTGAAAGAACCAGTGAGGACAAGACGGACCGAACAGAAACACCGAGGGAGGAGCGGGTGAGTGTTACAGAGACAAGTAAAACGATACAAATCACAGCACAGAACAGTTAGTAAATCTTACATGAGCAGCCTTCCCAAAGCCCCATATAAAACAGTCCACCAGTGAACTCCCGATGCAGAAATAAAGGATTGACACGTTTTTGCAAGACTGGTCAACAATTAAATACAAAGTAAAAAGTGCAGATTACTTTGGTTGTTGATTGTGATACTATTTTCATTGACCAGTGAAGTCAGCTTGCAAAAACAACTTGTAATCCTTTCATGACCCGAGCCATTTTTCAAAGACTTATTGCATCTGATTTTTTGTCAAATCAGATGTGATTCAACAAGTGACGACTGACTCAGATCACTGCTGACATGCACACGATTAACCTTTTAAGTGATAATAAATCTATTAAACATGGGGGCTTATCCTCAGTAATGCTGCATATTAACAGCCTCGTCACTATATTCTGGATCCTGCCACTGATCTGACAAATCCTACAAATTGCAGATAATTCTGTTTGGTTTTTTTCTTCTAATGAATCATGTATGAACTACAGTAGACAGGCTTTGATTTTTTTGTGCTGTTATGAAAAGTTATCTTGTGGAAAAACATGAGAACATATCCAAAAAGTGCAGGGAAATCGAATTCTCCAAGAAAAAAAAAGATTTGAATTGACGAATGATTTGCTTTGGTCCATACAAAAGATGTGTACTTGAGTTATATATAGTGGACCATTATTATCTCTAAAATGATGATTATAGAGTGGTGTTTCTCTGTACATTTAGCAAGTCTCAAGCGTTTCACAATCGCTCTTTCCACTTGTTCACACTGTGCACATATGCTAATAGAGAGCAATCACACAGCTTTTTCAAATGTTTCAACCAATGGAGTGGACTGATTGCTCGCGCTACAACTCCGCAGCGGCATATGTGGAGTAGAGCACTGCTGTGACTCATGCTACATCACAGCGCGTCCGTCCCACTGTGTCTCTTGTGCCGCACTTGAATGGCTCACTCACCTCCACACGCTGGGCATCAGACAGATGGACAGGAAGGAAGCAGGAAGGCACACAGACACACAAAAAGAAAAAAAAGAAAGTCAGTTTAAGGGATGTGTACGTTACTTCCTTTAGCTTATCGAGCGCTTCACCGAAGTTTGTTTGTTTGTTATGATTTCATCTGGCGTTCAATTTAGGGACATCTCAGTCAAAATTTAGCAAGGCAAGCTGCATCAGAAAGACTCACCACAGTGCTGATTCATCTCACTGCGAACATACTCTCTGATCTCATCCTCCTGAAATTGAAATAAAGCAAACCGACGTGCGCTTACTACTGCAACCTCATTATCAAATTTGTGGATGCCTGAGTGCTGTTTGGTGTCAGAGCCCTCACAATGAGCCCTGAGGTTAAGATCAAGCACTGACCGTCATGCCTGGCTCTCCTCTGTCTCCCTTGGCTCCATCTGGACCCATGTCTCCCTGCAACATGGACAGGTATTAGTTTACACACAACCCACTGAGAGGCTTGCAGCATATTCATTTATTAAACTTGGACAATGCAGCACTTGACCTCAAAGGAAAGTCAAACAGAACTGTTTTGTGGGCATAAGCACAGGTGTCAGATGCAGTAGAGGAAAATATGCTAACCGGCTCTCCGCGCTCTCCTGGGATTCCTGGGATGCCACGTGGACCGACCATGGCAGGACCTAATGGCCCCCTCTCCCCCTGAAGACATGACACAGCATTAAAAACACCACCACATGAGGAAAGTTATGCTAAATGCTATACATTTATGAGCTATTTATGGGATTAAAATGTGAATAACATAAGTACATTAGCCCCTATACTTAAGTTTCTATGCCAGTTATAAGCATATTTATAAATACTGAAGCGGGTTTATTATTTCTACATAAATCTTGTAAAAAGACTTGGATTGTGCATGTATTCTCTTATACCTTTACCTATTTTAGGCTTGTAGCTTTTCTGATCTACAGATCAGCTCTGCCCTCCTTTCAGGCTACATCAAAATATATTAGCAAAATAATGCAAGTGAAGCTGAATCAAGAAAGCACTGAAAAACAAATTGCACGTTAAAGACTTGATATGACTGTGCTTTCCTGTATACTGGCTTTATTTATTCATTTATGATGGATGAGGACAAGCCAGTCAAAGGTCCATCAAGCTGTCAATCACCACAAAGCAAGCAGCACCAAAACCTAACACAAGCCTCTGTCTGCTGTGTATGAAAGGGAGACATGAGAGCAAGAATACAAATGAATGTATTCTTTCATCCCAGATTGTATTTTTGTTCTCACAACAAAGATTTAAAGGACTCTTCAAACTGCTTCTGCAGTTCACAACCACTTTTATTTTTAAAGAAAGATTAAAAGGTAAAAGTAATTTTGTTATGATTAAGAATGTTTCTTCTTTTTTAGTAATATTTGAAAAATGACAGAGAGTATTGATCGACACCTTCTGTCCCTGAAGTCCCTCAGGGCCTGGAGCCCCTGCCAGACCCTGGGGGCCGGTCAAGCCAGGAGTTCCGTCCCCTCCTCTGGGACCTGGGGGCCCAGGTACCCCAGATGGTCCCTATATAAAACATAAACAGGGTCAGTTGCAGTATGTTCTGTGCGTTTCCTTTTGAGTGCAGTACTTGAACAGCATACTGATTTATACAAAGTGTGTAGCCTCATTAACATTACAGAAGACCTAACTCATTTATCTGCATCATGTATTACAGATAAAACCTACCCGTTCACCTTTCTCTCCTTGAGCTCCTTTGGGTCCTGCAACTCCATCAAAACCACGGTCTCCCTGCACAGACAAAACAACCCTTTTACACTTGACCTTTGGAGACGGTTATGTTATAAAGATGCTACATTGTTAGGAATAATGGCCGAACCTTTGGTCCGACTAGTCCTTCTTTCCCTGGAGTACCAGGGGCACCAGAAGGTCCAACATCCCCCTAAAAAAAGTCACGCAAACATAAGTAATACATACAATAGGCCACATAATGAGACCTGTCCTCATTACCTGTTCTCCTTTTCTTCCGGGCAGACCTGATCGACCTGGGATCCCAGCATCCCCCTGAGATAAATACAGGATAGGCACATGTTAAATGTTAAGCTAGATACACAATATAAAGGGTTTTATTTCTCAAGGTCTTTGTCTACTAACTCCATATAATGCACTTTTAATAAGCAAAGGGTCAACAAAGAAAACACATTGTGGATAGAAACCCCACCAATACCTCATTAGTACAACAATACAACCTATACTGACCACAATTTATAGAATTGTCTCACACTCGCACCTTTTCTCCTTTGGGTCCATCTCCTCCACAAACCCCTTTGGGCCCTCTGTCACCCTGGAAACAACAAACATGTAATCAATAACAAAGACATATGAAGAGGCTGGTGACTCACATGGGACAAATGCACAGAGTGTTGTCTGAGAGAGAGCACTTCCTGAATGGAGACACTCATTTCACCTGCCACTCAAGACTAAATCACTCCACATTTAGAACTTGTGCACGTGTACTTACCTAGTCTCAAAGTACTGCATCAGTGAATGGATGACGCAAAGCAGGATGCTGTGATTGCTGAATACTAGTGCTCAAAATATAATGGAAAGTTACAGGATGGTAGGTGGGAGTTGGAGAGGACATGGAGTTGGCGGATGTTGTTGAGTGTGTTTTATCATTTCTTTGTGATATGTAATTACACACAAGCAGGAAATAAGAAGGTCTCTGAAGTACGTCTCCTCAGACTTCAACTAAAAGTTCTATTCATAAAAGCAGGCATTAATAATCACATTTTTTTGCTGTGTAAAAGGGCTATACTTTAAGTTTAAAAACTATATAGAAATCCATGATTTGTGTGAGTGTTTCTGCATGTACTGAAAGAACTACTGCAAACACACTGTACGTTATTTAAAAAGTGAATAATAATAAGAGAGAGAGTATAAATAATGAAGATAAAACCTTTAAGCAATAGCTATCAACAAGAGATTTTGGATCACAATTTTCAAAAAGTAGTAGGTCTATGTAAAATTACTAGGGCTCTACTGATTGCTGTATAAAAAGCTGACTGCACCCCACAGGCAATTTAAAGTGAATTACAGCCTGTCTGTCCTTCCACTGCATCCATCATCTGCTGCCACACCTCTGCCATCCAAACCCACATTCAATTTGTTTAGCAATTCAAATAAATGAATGTAGGGTAACCAAACAGCAATTGAGTCTGGTTATAGAGCAACACCTGCCTTTAAGGTGTCAGTCCTAATAATACAGGGCTGAAGAAAGCATTCTGTTCTGTATTAATCCCCTTCAATCATATCAATTTCATGCTATTATCGAGTTGAGGCCGCCATCACTCATGCTTGAAATATGTGTCAAGGTTGAACAAAATCTATATGTGGTGCACATTCACACATACATGCTCATTGTGAAAATACCTTGATCCCTCTCATTCCTATGATGCCAATTTCTCCCTTCTCCCCCTTACGTCCAGAAAGGCCATCTTTTCCCGGTAGACCCTAAAATTAAAATCAGAACATTATTGCTAAAGGCAGTAACCATAGCAGCAAAATGCAAAAGTCAAGGAAACTGACTGATTCTCCAGGTACTCCGGGTTGGCCAGCTTCTCCCTGCGGCGAGAACGCATGATGATAGTAATTACAAAGGTAAAAATGGTAATCTCCACCACCTAGTGACTCGACTTTGCTACGGTATTAATTTTGATTTAATGACAGAGGAAGTACACTTGCCTTCTGTCCACCAGGTCCACGAGCTCCTGGGAATCCTGCAGATCCTCCTTCTCCTGGCTCCCCCCTCAGACCCTGCAGCCAACAAGTGATTAATACACTGTAGGCCTGGTAGTATTTATTCATCATTTGCAATGTTTTATTAAAAAAAAAAAAAGACCTGCTCTCCTGGAGGACCTGCTTGACCCTTCAAGCCTTTCTCTCCCTGAACACCCTTCAGTCCTCGATCACCCTAAAAACACAAAACCAAAGCGAGATGTAATGCAGATATTTCATTTACTAAAAAGGGATATTTGTAATTTCGTCATTTAAAAGCAAACTTTGATCAGTTATCAGTGGGGGTGCGGGAGGCACTACAAAGACGTCAGTAGAGAAGGGCTCCACAAAAGTCAATAAATAATGCTTTTGAAACACATCAAGGGATAATAATCCTCATTATAGGAGGTCATATTTATTTATTGTGTGGAGAATACAGCACTGCAGCTTTTATCAAATTCTTATATTTTAATAATAATTCATAACCTCAAGAGTGTTATTTCTCAGTACTAATATATTTAGATATTTCAGTCTATTGGTTCTAAAATGCAGATCTAAACGTTTAGGTCGTTGATGCTGGAAGCCTTACTCAATTAATGTAACTACAAATAAAGGAGACACGTTATACTGACCAGAGCGGACAAACTGAGCACTTCTGGAAAGAAAGCACGATTCAGGCCATTTATGAACTACACTGTTAATTGTTAATTAAAGTTAAATCACAATCAGACTGACTGGGTTTCTTTAGGACAATAGCACGTCTGTGTAGTGCGCCATGGCTGTTCACATTTTGTTTTGTTCCTCATCCAATGGACTTTGATTTTATTTTGAGCAATTACATTAGATTAACTCACCTGTTCCCCTTTGTTGCCCTTCTCTCCCTGCGGTCCTCCCACTAGCACAGTGTCTCCCTGTAGATGACAGGACAACAGTTTGTTTTTATCCTACTAACTTATCTTAAGCTTTATGTTGCAGTTTATTAATATTACATGCATTAATAAACACATCCTAGTGACTATAGAGCAAATCTCTTTAATGAACAAATCAAACCTTATTTTGCTATTCACAGCTATGAAAGAGTCAGAGAATGGAAGTGGGCTCATTTGAAATTAAGATATTAAGATGCACAAACCTTTTCTCCTTTGTCACCTTGTGGCCCAGCGTCCCCCTGAGAGAAAAAAAGGCAAGTGCACTTCAACTATTCATTCAGGCGTGTCAATTTAATTCAGTAATTTACATGGGCAAATGCTTAGGGCGTGCAGATAACATGGTGGCATCAAAAAATGAGGAGAAAGTGATGGCAGTGTTCACCTTCTCACCCCGAACACCACGGATCCCCGGAGAGCCCTGATGGACAAACAAACACAGTGTTATGTATGACTCTACTCTGAAAAATGACCATGCATGTTCAGGCCCTGAGGCATGTTGTGCTTGGTCAGCCAAAACACAGGAAAAACAAATAATAACACAATGACTCCTTGGGCTGTGGAGTTTGATTAAACAGTGAGCACGGGGTGAGTAACAGACACGGCAATACTTTGAACACGTCGGCTGGGTTATTGCTAAAGGAGTCATAGTGTCCTTGAGAATTTGAACTCAGAATTGGAAATGCTAAAACTTACTGTTGTGCCCCTGTCTCCATCAACACCTGCACGGCCCTCTTCACCCTAAAAGAAACATACACTGCTTGGTGAACTTTGATGGATCTAAAGAAAGGTTTAGGTGCACACTTAGTGAAGGCCCTACTCTTGGTCCTGGCTCTCCTCTCTCTCCTCTGGAGCCTGGTATACCCACACCGACCTCCCCCTGGATAGAGAAAAATATATATATAACAGCTCTTTAGCCTGTCATCAGCTGATAGAGCTGTGTTGGCGTTCATACCTTGTCTCCTTTGACCCCGTTAGTGCCTGGGGAACCCTGCAGAAAATACATGTCACAATATTTGAAAAGTTTGTCTTAATTTGTTGACATAATGACTAAACAGCTATGTCTAACAACCCTACAGACTTACAGCCTCTCCTGGAGGACCAGGTGGACCCGGAGTCCCAGAGTTCCCTGCGCGACCAGGAAAACCTTGAAGTCCCTAAAATTGTGATTTTGTCTGTTATAAATTCTCATATTAAAAAGATTTAGGATTAAGTATGTGTCTAGAAAGTGTTCACCGACCCGTTCTCCTGGTGGACCCGGAGGACCAGGTTGTCCATTTTCTCCTCTTGTACCTGGTAGACCAGCATCACCTGACTTTCCCTGTAGCCCAGGAGGACCAGCTGGACCAGGAAGACCCGGATCCCCCTGAATACAAGTTGGGATGAGAATAAAAAATGTAGAAAAATCAATTATATATTGTATCTCAATTGATTGTAATGAAAAACAGTGATAGAAAGCACAATACACATGTATATGCATTCTCACTTTTAAACCTGGGGGTCCGGTGCGGCCAGCTGGACCGGCCAGACCTATGCCTCGCTCCCCCTGAAAAGCATGTGCTAATGTAAGAATGTCACAGAAACGTTTCAATATAAGACTTGAAAAACATAAACGTACTGTACCTTATCTCCTTTGGGCCCTAGAGATCCCTGTGCTCCCTACATGACAGACAAAGAGATGACAGACACATACTGATACTGAAGGATACTTTATCATCATTATGCAGCTAAGGACACGTCCATCAGTCCTGTTTAGTGTCTTTACATTATGTTGTCATTAGATATAAATACTTCATTAACTTCCAGGATAAGAAATAATCAAAGTTCTATTATCACAGACGAATGGTCTCAAATACAGTTTATGCTCAAAGAAGGGGCCTAACCAGCTTTGACAGTCCAGCTATGGAACGATATTTTCAGAGACAGTGTTGGATCAGGTTAAATTGTGGTCACGTATTACACCTTAATTAAAACAACAAATGCTAATCAGATCAAAATAATTTGGTTGAGTGGAGCTCCATGCCTCAAAGGTTTGACTAACCATATTAAATAAGATGATGTTACGATGTTATGATGTTATAATGTTTATTAACTACATCAACACCAAGGTCACGAAACAGAATCACATGAAATAAGGCAGTCAATGTAACGTTACACCATGTTAAAAGACTTACGCTTTCTCCTGCCTCTCCAGGTTCACCAACCAACCCCTAATGTGACAAAAAAACAAAACATCAGTGCCACTGGATATGTTTACATCAGTATGGGTCTGAAATGGATCTGAAATCAAGCTAACATTTGTCTTGGAAAATTTCCCATTTGATTCCTGTGATCTTTAATGGACAAGATTAATGACTGGCCTTATTGCCACCTGGGTTATTTATTATTATGGAAGTATTGATTATAATGGCAAGGGACTGGCTCCTAAATAAGACAACAAAAATAAATCCTATTTCGCGAGCATCCATTAAAGCAACACTCTGTGACACAGTGGAGGAGTATGTTGCCAGATATGTAGAGAGTTGTGTTTTGATTCGGAGACTGTTCTCATGAGATGGTACTGTGCCTTACGTAGAGTACATAAAGTCACACATTTTACAGAGTTGTGTGTTGAAATGCCTTTTAACTAACGGAGAAGCCTCACATGCTTTGAAATAACGTCACCTAAAAATGACAGTATGTAGCTCTCACCCGTTCTCCTTTAACTCCTGCCGCTCCTCTGTCTCCCCTGTCGCCCTGGAACAAACAAGAGCGTCAAAGCATTTTTATTTATTTTTTATTAAATTTGTGATCACTGTGGGCAGACTCACCTTTTCTCCCGGTGGGCCCGTGTCTCCTCGTGAGCCTGGCAGTGTTTGACCGGCAGGACCCTTAAAAAAACAACAAAAAAATCCCACGTACTTCAATGTACTCAAGAGGTGGTCTTATGGATAATTCAGTACATTACATTATTACAGGGCTTTTTTAGAGTTTCATTTAACATGTCTGGATGTCAATGCTGTTACGAATGACTCACCCGCTCTCCCTTGGGTCCAGGGGGTCCAGCAACAGCCTGTAAGAGATCATGAAAAAACAGAGCAAAGCATTATGTGGATTTAGACATTTCTTCTCTCTCTCTCTTGGCGCCTAAAACATGGACATTCAACAAATACAGCATTCACTTTTCAAATGCGAAACATCTTGTGCTTTTTATGACATTTTATTGCAGCTGGGTCCCAGAGTAATGGGTGTCACCTGCTTTTGTGTGTGTGTATGAGGCCAGCGAGCAGACGGACAAGCCTTGCCCAGTTATTTATCAAGCTGCTGAACTCCCTGACACCATTACTCTGTCCAAGGTGCTGATCCCAAAGCTGTCAGCGGAAAGGGAGCATTTTCAAACACTTGTCACACTTTGTGTCAATGCTTTTAACACTGAACATGTGACCAGGATCCATATCTGATGCCTGGTGGTGTTTTTTGTAATCAAGACGAATGTGAGGTAGCCCATAATATTTACACATACATTTGGAGCTGTTCCATTTGTTTGTGTTTGTGTCCCCACGGTATCAGCTATAGATACAGCTTCTTCTGCATACGAGGAGAAGCACTTGGTTTTTGATGTTTTATGCCACAATGCAACACATGGCGTATTTCATTCAAGCTGCTGTAGAAGAAGAAGAAGGACAGCTACAGAGGAGTTACACACGAGTGGGTTACTAATAATGTACTTTAAAAACAAAAGTCAAAGTAAAGAAGATGGGAGTATCAATTGAATTTTAAAAAGGATGATGCCATATTGGTGCCTTAACATGTAACTATATTTCCGCTTCTTTTCTCTGGTTCTGTTTTTAATCCTAGTTCAAAACACAGCAATATTATCCTGTCATTGATATAGCTATAAATATGTATGACCTTGTCTGTCACTTTTTTCTTTCACCGAGCTAAAATTAGAATAGAGTGGAATGCTCATTGACAGAATTGGCACAAGCTTTGTCAATCCAAGCCAATGTCTATTAACAGATGTCAGCAGCTGCCTGTGTGCATACAATAACCTTTAGGCGTCAATAGCAAGGTGCTTTCTTCTTAAAGGATAAGGAGAGCAGACAAGCTGCAGTTAGACATGAGGCTGCAGTGAATAGATGCAAAAGAACAAAAAACATCATAATAGTTCACTTTTTTAGATGGATGCTGTCTTATTTCCTAGAACAAGAAAGTTGTAAGAAAACTCCAAAGCTGCACTGCGCTTGATAATGTGGGTATGTGATGGTTGTCAGAACAAAAATCACTAGTGACAAAACTTCTTCACCCAAGAGCTATAAATGAGCTTTTTCAGCCTGTCAGTGCACATTAAAGCAGCTATAAATACTGGAGACAGTTTGGTTGGAAATATCTGCCTAATCCCTGCTCATAATATATCCAAATCATCAAAGAATATTTACGAAGGATGTTTTTCATACTCAGCATTCGGACTCACTCCATCCATTTAGCACTAAATGTACGCGGACGATGAAGTGTTCATTTTTTTTTTTTTTACCATGACACAACAGTTAGACCAGACCTGAACATTTCCCAGAGTACACAGCCAGCGGGGGGGGGAAACTATTTCAGACAGAAATGAGAGCAGATTGGTGGTTATCTGCTGGAGCCCCATGCTAGCCCTAAACACAGTAATTGTATCTATGAAATGTGAGCACAAAGCTGCCCTGTGGTGAAATAACAGTAGAATCGCCTTTATTCTAGCGCTGGCTCTGACTCCACACAGACAGATAAAAAATGCTCATTTGTCTTTCATGTTCACATCCCTTCAGCATTATGCTTGCCATTACTATTTGTAAACAGCTTTAAAGGTAATAACGTATGGCAGCAGCAAGTCTTACACAGATAGAGCCTCGAGTACAAAGTCACAGAGGAATATCCAAACTAACATTTTGACATAAACAGCCTCAGGTAGACAGAATGTCCAAGTCGCCTGGGAAATTTACACATCTGTAGCTCATTTAGTCCTGTTGATGAGTTTGTAAATTAAGCATTTGCCCCTTGGCTCAGGCACCACTACAAAGTGAGTAAGGATGTTTACAGTGCTTAAGAGTCTGAAGTGATTGCCACTTTTTGCCACAACACAGCAAGTTTAAGCAGCTTCTGCTGCAAGCAATATTTGGTAAGATCTGATGCATTGGATAAATCAAAGCAACCTTGCAGTGGCTACAGGGGCCACTGAGCTCAACCATAAAGCTGGTAATTCTGGTGAATCAAACAGCCATTACAAAAACTTTATCTTCAACTTTGTAAAGTTAGGTCTATGTTTTTAGACTGTAGTGGCTCTATTTAATGTACAGTCAACACAAAGGGGATGAATGATTTTGATAAGCCACACTAAAAATCACAGATACAAAATGCCTTTAAAATAAGCCTCTTTATCAAATAAAAGGAGTCTGTATAAACTGTGTAAACTTACAATGTGATACTTCAATCTGCCTGACATGAGTTTTTTTTATTTTTTCAGGCAATAAATCATTGGGTTGCTAGGACCACATCTAACAAAATAAACCACAAAAAACATGTTCATTGAGTGTCCCCTCAGCCAGAGGCAGCTCATGATGTTCATGTTCTCACCTTCCCAGGAGGACCACTGTCTCCCTGCTCTCCCTTCAAACCTGGCTGCCCCGGGGGCCCTGCAATGCCCTGAGAAAGAAATCCCAATGTGATGACGCTCAAGAGTGTATAAATGAAACCAGCACAGTTCACACAAATAAACTCTTTAGCAAACAAACACACACCTGCTTTCCTGGTAATCCTGGTATTCCTTCTTTGCCAGGGACCCCATCTCTGCCAGGGACCCCAGGTTTACCTGCTTCACCCTGGGGTAGGGCACACAGAAAACAGTTGGGTTTGGGTCAAGAACAAAAGATCTATAAAAATTGAGTCAAGTGGGAATCTGGTTGCCAAAGTCTTGCAACATATTATATAATCATGCATACAACAGTAAATACTTAAAGTTAAGGACAAGATGGAAACTATATGGAGACATATACAGCAGGTAAAAGTAGAATGGGTTTTTGTTAATGTGGGTTCTTTAATTTGATTGTGTTTGTTTGTGGGTCTCCTAAATAATCTTACAAAGTAACTTCAATCTGGCAATGATTCATGGTTACCCAGTCTTGGTCCTGACCCGTCCAAGAGCCATCCTTGTGCTTTTACACATTATGAGGCACTGAGGCAATCTTTTATCCACTTATACACATTTTGCTGGCCAGTATTTACTTTATTTTTTTCTGTTATATCTAAAATGGCTCAGGCCCACTGATTTTACACCTATTTACTGTGCTCGGCAGGCCGGCGACCAGCACTGTTACTCACCACCTGCCCGGGGAGTCCTGGTGGGCCCTGTGGACCCTACCGAGATACAAACACAATATCATACACACATGAGGTCTTAATGAATTTTAGGAAGAAAAATGTTTGGCTGGGGAGAAGTGGTGATTTATGGGAACACTTACCACAGCCCCTGGAGGACCTGGTGGTCCCGGTAGACCAGTGCTTCCCTGGGCGCCTGGGGGACCCTGCACACAGGTGAAATGAACTTGTACACAACTGTATTGCTTTTTTATGCACCCATTACATTGTGACCTTCAGTAGAGGAAAGATAACACTTTACCTGGACACCAATGCCTGCTTCTCCTTGGTTTCCCTGTAAAACAAGCATGCCATGAAATGACTTGGTTTACAAGGTTCAACAAATACAGAAAACATACAGTGGCATCATGATACACAACAGTACAAACTCACCTTCACACCTGGTGGACCTGGAGGACCATTTGGACCCATGGGACCCTGATTTAAACACACATCATGACAATAAACAGTTAATAAGGAGTAGAAATAGGAACATGCTTCACTGTTTATGACACTTACAGTGGGCCCTCTTATTCCAGGCTCTCCTGGGTTTCCCTACAATAGGAATAATAGTTAGATAAGAACAATAAAACAGACTATGTGCAAATAAATCTTTCTGCCACATTTATGTCACATATTCATGAATATCAAAAATATGTTTAAAAAACATAAAATGTGTAAATATTTATACTCATAACATATAAAACAACACAGGGTTTATATTTAAAACACAGATAGAGGGTGACCAACAAAATAGAGACATACAAACAGCAACTCAACATCTGACTGACAGATAAGGACAGGAACAATGTCAGCAAGAGGAACTCACGCAGTTAGCTGTGAGAAATCAATGTTGTGAGAGCTTTACTGTAAGCACACAACAGAAGCAGGCAGAGCTGCATGCATGATGAGCAGACTCAAGAGAATCGACAACACAGTACATTTTGGGGTAAACCCAATTTAGTATTCCCCAACTGTTTTACACAGAAATCCACTGAGAGCTACTGCTTGGCATATCAGCTGACTTCCTTTCATCCCTTCCAGCAGATCTGGGGTGTTTTATACTTTTGAAATTTCTACTTCAAATTTCAGCTCTTGAGTTTGACACAGATGCTTGGGGGACAGGTGGTCTACATTAATATTTTATGAGGAACCTATCATCTGACTTCAATCTGAGAACCAAGCACTCAGAAGGATGTTACCAATACAAATGAATTAAGATTAAAGGGGGGATATGCCTGCAAGGTACATGGCAGTGTGCAAATGCAGACGACAGGCTGTCTCCTGTTGTTTAATATATATTTTTGAGTTGACTTGCTGTCTGCAGTCCACTGGCTTCTTATTAGCTTTTGCCCAACCCTTTCGTTATACCCTATGGACCACATTTCACCAACCCTCCCGTCCACCCCTCCAAAGCTCAAGCGTGCCAGCCCACAGCAGCGAACCTACCGGTCTGCCCAACACTCCTGGGAACCCAGGCAGGCCCTAGAGAGGAACAAAGACAGAGGAAGGTGGAAGACAGGTGGGTGGGGGACAGTGGTGAAGGGGGGAATGACAAACAACACAAAAAAGGAAATGGACAGATAAGGGGCACAGAGAAGAGTCGGAGAGTGTTAGCCGCACAGCTATAAAAGTTACTGTCTGAAGATCAATGAAGCCTTGGCCCGAGAAATGAAGGACAGAGCACCATGGGCTTAGTGCTTGCAGCCAGTCCTCTGTTTAATCTGCATGTCACGCCTCTGTTTACAGTTTACTCACTGGTGGGCCTTGAGAACCAGGGGGCCCTTTGAGGCCCTGCTCCGACATACAAGGAAAACAAAAATAAACCAAGTTATCCTCCCTGTATAATCTGCACATTAATCCATCTATCGAAGTTCGTCATAACTTACACCATGAAGCCAAACCATTATCTAGTTTTTAAGGATCACTGTTGAAGTGAGATGGTCTCTGTAATCCTGAGTTTTCAGTTCAGGTGCAGTTTAGCTTTTTATATATACATATTAAATAAAAGTGCTGTAAATGTCATTACAATCAGCTAGTATGATTTTAGACACAATGAAAATGGAATTATACATAATAATACATAAATGACCCTCTCCACAAAAGCTGCACTTACCGGTTTCCCATCCTGCCCGGGTTTACCTGGTTCTCCTGGTATGCCCTGATGATGAGCAAAAATCATTTTAAGTGTAATATATACTGCATACATAATTCAGAAAAGAATTCAGAAAGATTGACAGGACTTAAGTATGAGAGTTATCTAACCTGTGAACCATCACGTCCTTTTTCTCCAGCGTCCCCCCTGCTCCCTTTCTCACCACGAGATCCTGCAAAACCCTGTAAGATTTATTACAACATGGTTATGTCAAGACACACGACAAAAAGATAAAACATGATCGTATTATGTACTTGATCTCCTTTAGGTCCTGGAAGTCCTGTCGCACCAGGCTCTCCCTTCTGTCCTGCAGGTCCTGGAGGGCCTCTGACCCCTGGTGCACCAGCCACTACTGAGTCAGCAGACGCTCCCTGTAGCAGACATTGACACAGCTTTAATATCTATGCTTAGACAATGTCAGATCTCCAGGGTTTTTGTGGATTATTAATATGGAGAAGGAGAACTTTACCTTTTGACCTGGTGGGCCAGCTGGTCCTGTTAACCCCACTTTACCCTGTTACCCAGAAGGAATGTTCAGTCTACATACAGTTATTAAAGCCTTGAATTTATGGATCTTGCATGAGCATCATGTACTTACAGGATCTCCTTTGTCCCCCTTGTCTCCTTTGTCTCCCTGCAATGTAAATGTAATGTTAACAAAACTACTTGACAACATAAAAACAGTGTTGGACAATTCAGACATTATTTTTCCCATGATCATTTTAATTACCAGTACTCCTTTATCATCATATGTAATATTTGAGTAAACTTACAGTACAAACCATTATACTTTTTCATTAAGCTTCAATTCAGATGATCAATTTCTCAGACCTGTGATAAATAATGTTTCTTTGGTTTTTTTTGTTTTAACCTTTTCTCCTGGTCTTCCAGCTTCCCCCAGTTCTCCAGCTCGTCCAGGGACACCAGGTATTCCCGGCTTGCCTGGCTCTCCAGCCGGTCCTGCGGGTCCCTCTGGCCCTCGTTCCCCAATGGCTCTTCCTGGTGGGCCGGTCGCTCCAGGATGTCCTCGTTCACCTTGCTCACCTTTTGCTCCTCTGTCTCCTGGGGAGCCCCGAGCACCCTGGTCAACAAGAGTGAACAGGAACAATCTTAGACAGTCAAATCTGGTTGTTATGCTAATCATACAAGGGCTGGTTGTTAAAAGCCATTAAGAAGCAGCTTGTTTCACTCACATCTTCACCCGACGGTCCTCTCTGTCCTGGTTCACCCCTGTCTCCCTTTTCACCTTTTTCTGGCTTCAGAGCTGGACGGGCAACCTGGAGGTCCTTCTTGTCCACTACCACCTTCAAATCAGACACCTGTGTGAAAAGGAAAACTGTAGTTTTAGGCATAAGACTAATTTAGAAGAGAAGAATAAGTCTTCTTATTTTGCTGTTCACATAAAGCATGGATGTATAAATAAAGCGTGAAAGCTGTAAATGGTGTAACAAAAACAACCAAACAAAAAAACAACATTTCCAAAAATGTATTCTACAAAGGCAAGTGTGACTCATAGGGACTGGAAAGTTGCCATTTGCAGGACTATTACGCTAAAATAGACAGAATGGAGTATGGAGATTAGCTGAGTACATATTTGCATTCACAGAGGGCTAATTGTCTGAACTTGGACCTTAAACAAAATAACCAAAATAGAAAAAGATAAATGTTATGGTAAAATAATTACATTTTTAATAAAGTATTCAGTGTTTTTATAAATATCTGTATTTATTTATTTATGTATTTACAGAAAATGCACGTTTCTCATGACATACCAGAATCCCAAGGCCTGCCAGAGCTTTCTGCACATCCTGTTAGAAGATAAATAAGACATGTAAGGCCAAAAAGGCAAATAAACACAATATAACTCAAGAGGCTGAGTCATACCACTGCAGTCCCAGGTTTTCCAGGTGCTCCATCCTCTCCTGGGTCTCCCTTTCCATAAAACAATGTCAACATGTCAGCACATAAAAGAACAATATTTTTTATTTAATGAATATGGAGGTCTGACTTACAATTTCACCTTTCAGCCCAGGCGGTCCTCTCTCCCCCTGAAACAAACAAATGCATGAAAATACATGAACCACTTACTTATCTACAGCAAAGTTGGATCAATAAAGGCAACCAGGACTCACTCTCGCTCCTGCAGCTCCCGGGATTCCTGGTACCCCCTGAAGGACACAGGAAGGACAATGATAAAATGTCGGCAGATAAGTCCGTGGAAGAGTCACAGCAGGATATCAAGGTAGATGCAGATAAAACACATGTCGCTGCTCATACACACAGGCTGCTCAAGATAACAGGCCCACAAACTGGCTCCACAGTGGACAATAGATTCATATTATTCAGTATTACTATTCCGCAACAAAATCATACACAAAACAATAGTGCTTAGTTGTGAGACCTTTAGTTTGTCCCCTGAACATAACAGATTTGTCTTAGAATCTCCTTCCTCACACATGACAATGCAGCGTGATGTGCATTTAAGGATGGAATTAGGAACAATGTGAGACTGCTGTACACTTACTGGAGTTCCTGGGGGCCCCTGAGGTCCTGGGATTGGTGCTGCTTCAACTCCTTTTAAATAGACAACCTGACAGAGGGGTGTGTGGATTAACAAGAATGCATAGCTGTACTATTACTTAAATACCAGTCGTCCTGAGCTGTACCTGTCCAGGAGGACCAATAAGGCCAGGTGGTCCTGCTGGCCCTGGAGGTCCTGCTGTGCCTATGGATCCAGCAAGGCCACGCTCACCTTTGAGCCCATCCCGGCCCTGGAAAACACATGCCATTACACGCACCATACCCTTTTACAGAAGGTGACTTCCTCCTGCACCATGAGCTATAGTAAAGGCTGAACTATAAAGATTAAAGCAGGTGGCTGCTGCCCCCCCTTCACTGATGTTCAGAGATAATTAATATGAATTTCCACATGAAAACAGCACTCTGACATTTGGCGCTCCTCTGGATTCCTCTCAGAAGTGGCTCCCCCTTAAAGGCTAAGCTTCCTCATTAGAGGCTAGTGAATTTATAAAGCTGCTTTTCAGAAGGATATTGATTCACCGTGAATGAGAGTGTGATAGTATTGTCAATGTCAGAGCTTACTAGCACTGATAAATACACACTTGAGGGAAAAAGCAATGAGCAGAAAGAGAGACAGAAAGCTGATGTGTTATAAAGTCAAGTCAGAATCAATAATGGAAAAAGGGGTTGAGAGTTTCAGGTTGAGACAGTCATGGCACAAGGGGCGCAAATAAACTGACAACATTAAAGGAAAAATGAAGAGGAGAAGGTTCAACAAAACTGACATCTCTTCCAGGTGCCCCAGCTTCTCCTTTGTCTCCCTGCAGAGAGGAACAGCACAGTCAGCTTTACTGAGAAAGCATACAACAAACACTCAGATGTACAACTCTAATGACTCAACAAATGAAACCATCCCTAAATCTATAGCACATCTGTCTCACAATACAAAATTAGAAAATATACTTTTATTCATGCAAATATTTTTTACATAACTTACTCTCATAATAATTACCTCACTAATGATGATATAAAGTGCCACAAACCTTTCTGCCATCTTCACCTGGCTCACCATCCTCGCCCTGAAAATGAAGTTATGTATTAAGAACAGTGTGCTGTAGAAACTTTCACTGCCTCTGAGTAACTTTAGACACACATGCACACTAATAACATCTGCAAAAAGCATAGTCAACAGGCCTTGACTGACAAGTGACACAATTATATGAAATACATGCACTACTACTAGATACCGCTTTCCCTGGAAGTCCAGGTTTTCCATCTTCACCAGCTTTACCCTGAAATACAGGAATGCTCCAGATGAAGAAAGGACACTGAGAATAAACAAATACATGGGTATGATGAGTAAATCTGTTCTTACAGGTGTCCCAGCTATGCCTGGAGGACCAACAGGCCCCGGGGGTCCCTGCTCCCCACGAAGTCCAGGTAAACCCTGATAATACAAAAACATACATATACAGAAAGAGATTGACAACAGATGTTTAAAACGATGTGATATTATTGTTATATAGCAACACTGGCAAAAACATGGTGACACACTTGACCTCCTGTGTGTGAGGCAGGCTGTTTACCTAAAGTTATCCTTGGATCATTGTATTGCTATTATTAGTGAGTGTGTAATGTATTTAAACATCTCTCCCTACCAAAGACTTATGTAACTCACAACCTGAGTGAAAAGCAGGCTCTAACGCCTCTACAGTGCCCTCTGCAGCACAGAGGTATACACCGCTCTAGAAAACTTGGACAAGATATTAAGAGTATTTCTATTGGAAATAAAGAAATGACTAAAATGTATCTCACGTCTCTCCCAGGATCTCCCTGTTTCCCTGGGTCACCCTGAAACACACATATGTAATATTATTTATACAATAAATTCCCTTTACATGATGGTATGACTGAACACAGTGAAAATGCCCAAAACATAGTATGTGAAATACCCTCAGTCCAGGAGGTCCAGGAGCACCAGGTTTGCCATCCAGACCAGGACGTCCATCTAAACCAGATGCTCCCCTTTCTCCCTGGGAAGAAAAACAACCAAGGTCACTTACCAAAACATTTAGAAAGAAGACATTTAGTGAATTTTGATTTTAAACCTTGTCTCCAGGAGCTCCTCTTTCACCAGTGTCACCCTGAAAATATGAAGTAAAATATATCAGTTCAACATTATTCATCTGCATGTACAAAGTTATGATAAATGATGAAAGGATCAGTGACAGAGCAGACTCACTCTTGCTCCTGGAGGCCCCCGCTGTCCCTCGGGACCCTTCAGAGACAGTGCAAAAACAACAGTTAAACCTTACATACACAAACACAAATACTGTGTATATCACTCTGAGGGGTTACAAGTGTGTATAAAGTGTTATTATTGATGCTTTTGACAAAATGAAGCAAACTGACTCGTAGGCCTGCAGGTCCAGGTGCTCCAGCTTCTCCTTTCTGACCTTTGCCTCCGTGCTCTCCTGGGTCACCAGCATCCCCCTAAATCAGTGACATTCTTGTTAGTGTGATGTTAATAATCACAATAATAATTGTCATTACATATTGGAAAAATAATAATTTGTAATCTATTGCCTCGATATCTACAGGAACATTTGGAAAAATACCTTTTCTCCTCTGTCTCCTTTTAACGTGCCCTGTATTTCTGCCTGTTAAAGAGAGGAAACACGCCATTGCTCTTTAGTAGGAATTCATTCATTAAAGAGGTATATTATGTCAATTGGGCCCGTACTATATAGTAGTGTGTTCTTTGAGTTGTTTCAATTAAAAAAATAAAAAAAGAGGGCAAACAGGTAATGTTTTTCTGCTTGTTATTATCTTAAAAGGGTGATTGACACATGTAGGGACCAGCCACATTTAACAGTTTTATGCTAAAACAAATCAATGGCAGCTCCCTCTAATATCATGTAAAAGCTAACAACTTCATTTGAAACAATAGTATAGGTTGTATAGGATGTATTTAAACATCGAACTGGTGTGAGATGCATACCAGTTTTCCAGGTGGCCCTGGAGGTCCTTGAGGTCCCTTCAAGAGCAGAGCAAAGATCTGTAAATCAACTCACAGCAATTCTACAGGCAAGAAAGAATAAAAAACTGACCTGCTCTCCTTTTTCTCCTCTGGACCCTGAAGGTCCAGGACTGCCCTGTGATCGAACACGAATCAATAAAGATACTGAGCTGCTTCAGTGAAATACCGCAGCAGAATATTGAAAAACTGTCTGTGCGATGATACATGAACATGTGTGTCTTACATTTCGTCCCTGCTCTCCTGGTTCTCCAGCATCTCCCTTTTCCCCAGGCCGTCCAGGTTGTCCAGCTAGACCCTAAAGAGGGACAAAGGCAGGCAAAGTTAAATGACTGACTTAAAAAAAACACTGAATGCACTTGACTTACCCTTAGTCCCCTCTCTCCTGTCTTTCCTGGAAGCCCAGATTCTCCCTGTTCAAATGATAAAAAGGCAACTAAAGGTATGCATTGTTTTCAGAGTAAAATGACAAAATGAACACTGATCAGAGT
The DNA here is from genome assembly GCA_036850595.1 of Rhyacichthys aspro. Lineage (NCBI taxonomy): Eukaryota > Metazoa > Chordata > Actinopteri > Gobiiformes > Rhyacichthyidae > Rhyacichthys > Rhyacichthys aspro. The sequence continues at coordinate 14,553,340 of CM072152.1, read as the reverse complement.
TAAAGGTGAAACTGATGGAACTACAGAGGAATATGAGAGGAGATAATACTAACAGGAATGCCTTCATCGCCCTTTTCTCCTTTCTCCCCCTGCAACACACAAATATAAATGACTCACTTGCTTCCATGGGGACAATCCTAGTGTAATAAATGTCAACAACAACTCAACAACACTGACAACAATATAGACAGGAAAGTTAGAAGACACAGTTTTACCTTCCAAAGGCCATCACTACAATGAGAGGCATGTTAAAAAGAGGAGAGAAATTCTACAGAAGCCAATCCATTTTTATTTTTTACATCTTTGAACAAAAGCAATTTCCAAACTCTACACTCACTAGTTTTCCAGGAAGCCCTAGCTTTCCTGGGATTCCTGGTCGCCCATTTTCACCCTTGTCTCCTGGTTCACCTGGGTCTCCCTAGTAATCATCAAATGAAAGCATTAACAACTGAACAGTTAAATAAATGTAAGTAGGTATAGAAATAGCTGCTTACCTTTTCACCTGGCTTTCCATTGACACCAGGAGGTCCCTGAAAAAATACGGTATTTTGGTCAAGAGAAGGTTTTTGGGCCTGACTTTTGCAGACAGGTGGCACAAGGGTATGTTTTATCAATAAAAGACAGAACAACTGGTGTCAGTGGCACATCACAGCAGCTGTAAGCATTATGTCTGTTGTTTTGAACTTACTCTTGCTCCTGGTTCGCCTTTAGTTCCAAAGGCCCCTGACCCTCCAGACCCAGGTTCGCCCTAAATAAAAAAACAGAAACATTTCTGTAGCTTTTACAATAAAATGCTACTGTCGGCATTGAGACAATACGGATACATACTTTTTGTCCTGGTTCACCTGCTTCTCCTTTATGGCCCTCGAGACCAGGCAACCCCCGGGCCCCCTGTGGCAGAGAAAACCACTGCTGTATGTCTATTGCGAGTAAAATGAGGTTTTAGAGAGATAGAGGGCTTACCTGTTCCCCTTTCTTCCCTGACAATCCTGGAATCTGCAAGATTTAAATAATACAGTAAAAGCAAGTCATCACAAGCAAAGACTGTCATGGACATTAAGTGGTTATGAAAAATGAAAATGTGTCTGAAATATTTTGAGTTTTCTTGTAATTGCTTTTTTCTTTTGATAACTCACGCCTCTGCCTGGCTCCCCTGGTGTACCATCATTTCCCTGGAAGCAGACACAAGGTTTTTCATCTTTGCTTGAGAATTCATCACATTATGAAACGTTTCGAGATCAAATCACGTTCCTGTTGACCCCGTGTTTCTCAAATGAATGCACTTAATTAAATCAGTCTCACCTTTTCTCCTGGCGGTCCACTGGGTCCCGGTAAACCCTGATGACAAATGGGAAGACTCATTTATGAGACTGTCTTTATAAGAGTCAGGTCATGCAGCAGATACAGATAATATTGCCTGATGGTTTGCCACTCACTCTTAACCCTGGTGCTCCAGCGATGCCTGGCTTCCCTGGGGCCCCCTGGGATCACAACATTATTAAAATAACACTCTAAGAGCTACCAGAGGAGTCATATATTCCTACATAAACTCAGCTGTACTTACTCTCTCACCAGTTTCACCAGCTGGTCCTCGCTCCCCCTACAAATATACAGATAATTGGTCAGCACATTCATCCCATCTCATTTTATATAAAAATATATCATTGTTACCTCTTTAATTGAGGTTGTGCTGTGAAATTCTTATAGATCTTTATAGTCCTGGTTGCTTTGCTCTTTTCCTAGTTTTCTCAAAAGCTGCAATGATTGTGTGATGTAGCAACTGTAAATTACTACCAATTTGATTCAAAATTTTTATATTTTGAGTTGTTTTGTCAGAACTATTTGTACTTTTAAGGTCTTGTCTCATCAACTCTTACGAAATAATTTGTGTCAACAGTGGTTTTCCTACTCTGACTAGAACAGTATACTGTCCCATGTTTAATACAGATGTTTGCTTAGAAAAGGCCATTGATGATGATTTGTGGATGCTGAATAAATTATTTATTATTTGTCATATTTAAGGAATTAAACTAACCTAGGGGAAACATCTTTTATGTGAATTAAATGATAGATCAATTTGATTAAAAGTCCTGTTTAGATATTGTTGACAGTATGCCATGTGTGACAGTTTACTGTCTCCTAATTGTCTTGTAAAATTGGATGGAGATGTTTTAGGTTTCTGTTCATCCATCTGCAATAACGTGAAAATATGCATCTGTATATTATACAGGACTAATGTGTTCATCTTTAAAATATAGCAGTATTCATGTTGCTGACCCTCTGAGGACTGAGGCTTGTGCAGATACTCATTTCAGAGGTTGGTTGAGGGTTTCAGTGACTTACCCTGTCTCCCTGTGATCCAGCCTCACCTGGCTGACCTCGGTCCCCCTGCCAACAGACACACCTGAGGTTATTCTTCCATCAAAATCTCTTTACAGGAAGTTTTAGAAACTTTACACATTGGCAAGAATTTTTACCTTGCTGCCAATTTCTCCCGGTGGACCACGAGGACCCTGAAAAAAACCCCCAGAAAACAATGTCATGATGGACACCTCCATCTGGTGTCTTTAGATTTATTTGTTAGTGGATTGTAATCAGAAATTAGGGCGTTTGAGGTGATTATGGTATAAGTAATCTGTTTTACAATACTAGACAAACTTAAAAGAAAACTGTCACTTTTCAGGCAAAGAATAGATGGGGCCTGTATGTTTGGATTCTGTATGTTTTCAGGAAGCCTTGTCTGTATTGTGCAAACACAGCTTGTTTCTCAATGACAGTGGCCTTCATAGTCCTCTTAACTTGATGGAAGTAATCTGTGTGTGTTTGTGACACCCACCCTGTCCCCTGGCTCTCCTTGCCTTCCTAGAGGTCCGGGCTGCCCAACACCAGCCTCGCCCTAAAAAGCATCCACATGGCAGTTTTACTGAGATAACATAGATGCATGTGCTGAAACCACTGAGTCATACGAGAAATCAATCTGCAGCTACCTTGTCCCCTTTAGGGCCTAGTGATCCAATCTGCCCTTTAGGACCCTGGAGCCCTGCAGGTCCTGGACTACCCTGATAATAAAAATGTAATTAGGAGAGGCAAAATAAATCCAGGCAACACATGTACACACACAGACACACACGCACAACCCTCATGTGTACAAAGTAAAGGTGTCAGCACATTGTCAGTGATTGACAGAGCTTACTGGGGAGCCCTTGTCGCCCTTGATGGCCACCCCGCTGCCTACTCCTGGAGGTCCCTGTCAGCAAAGAGAGATAAGAGCTCCGAATCATTATGCTTGCACGCTCTTGGGATATTTCTGCACTGAGAGGACAAGCCGCTGATGGTGTGACTCACCCTTTCTCCTGGGCTGCCCTTGTCTCCCTGCGCCAATAGAGTGAGTAAGAAAGAAGGAGAAAGACAGGAAAAATGTAACTGTTGTTACCGCAGACAAATGATTCATGATTGCCTCCCATAGAGACCGATCTGCCCCATGCATATGCAAATAGTCCTTCACGCCTCTTTGCTGGCCCTTATATAGATTGGTTGGTATAACTTAAAGTGCTACTTTGTTTGAAAAAAACTGAAGAGATGAGATGCTTATAATTAAAAATAACAGACTGATGCTAATCTCCTGAGAGCAACAACTGATGCTGATTAATAATTACAGAACATCAAGAGTGATTCATGAGTTTCCATAGAAACTGTCTTCAAAGACATGCCCTAGAAAACCCCAAATATTGTTCTTAAATATCAAAACAGGCTTTTTCCAGCAGTTATCAAATAAAATTAGAAGTATCCCTTTCCCGATGACACTGAAAACAAAAAATATCTTACTGTGATTTTAAATGAATATTAACTAAAATATAAATAAAACAAACTTGGACAGGTTCACCAAGTGTGAACAGCGTATAAGCGGCTGGGTTTGTACTAAAATTTAAGTGGCTGAACACTGCCACCCTGTGTTTAGTCTGCAAATAACAACTGGTGGTCTCTATTGACTACAGCCTAAAAGATCAAATTAAAAATAAATGAAACAGGACAACAACAATGAATCACTGAAGTATGTTGAAAGATATCTTAAAATAACGTACACTAAAATACTCTGAATGATATTATTTTATCATCTAATTTGTGTGCATAAATACATGAATGATGGCTAAAGGTTTGTCTACAGACCCTTAACTACACCCTCCGCTAGCTCCTTAGAGGTTAGATGTTTTTGTTTATGTTTTGGTTAATTTGTTTGTGAAAACAGGCAAAATGAAAATGTAAGACCAAGAGTTTACCTTGATGGATAGTCCAGGCGTTCCTGGTATCCCTGGACGACCGTCCTGCCCTGATGGGCCAGGCGTTCCAAGAGCACCTTTGGCCCCATCACTTCCTGGGCGTCCTGGTGTTCCCTTCATACAGAAAATAAATATTACATGTTAAGAATTATATCAAAATAAAACAACAATGATGATGCTTCAGAAGTGACTTTTTAGCTTAATATGTCCCATCAAAAGGAAAACTGCACTGTAAACTACCTGATTATATATATTTTTATTACTATAATAATATGATTACTGGTATTCCTGGGATGCCAGGTTCCCCTTTCCTCCCCGGAAAAACTCCTCCAGAGGCAGCAGATCCCGGTTCTCCCTGAAACATGAACAAAGTGTGATGGAAGGTAAACTGAAATTGATGTTAAGCTGAAATTAATAAATTATCTCACCCTTTCACCTTTGTCACCCTTTGGTCCGACTGACCCAGGCAAACCAGGATCACCCTACAATAGCAAGGAAAGTTAATCAGGGTGATGTCTTTATTTAAGTGGACAATCCTGAGTACCAACTGAAAGGTTTTACTCACTGGATTTCCTCTGACTCCTGGAAGGCCCTGTGAACCCTGATAGACAAAACCAAAGTGTTTTATCCAAACTTTCATACCTCTATAATATTAGAAACACATGTAATAGTCATTGTACTCACTGGTACACCTGCACTTCCCGGAGAACCTGGTCGCCCTGGCAACCCTGAACTTCCATCAATACCAGGAAAACCCTAAAAAAATAGAAATGTTTTTGACCCCTATCTGGACCACCTCATGTTGTAACAACATAGCCCGAGCACCACTTACTCGCTCGCCCTTCTCTCCTTTCAGTCCTGCAGAGGGGTCAAAGGGGACACCTGGGCCTGGTGGACCTGGCCGACCTTCAGGGCCTCTGAGGCCATCTCTCCCAGGTAAACCATCACGACCCTGCATTATTGAACACACTTTAATGCAATTATCAAGCTGTTCAATATTACTTAGAAAAAAATCAATAACTCTAATTATCGTGTAAGGTTAAATATTACTAATGGGTCACTCACAGCCTCCCCCTTGCGTCCATCTACACCATCTCTCCCTCTTTCACCCTGAGCAGACCAACAAGTAGAAGAAGCATCTCATTACAACATATTTCAAGGATTATTTATAGATAAATAATGACAAACTGTACCTTCTCTCCACGATCTCCCTTCTCACCCTAAAGAGAATTAAATAAGATAGAATTGCTTTGATATACATGAGGTGTTTCTGTTTGTGCATCTTCTCTGTATTGGAAGTGTCAAACTGAGTCTGCCACAGTGTGGTCAAGTCAGAGAATAACTCACCCGAGGACAGTGGATTGCACACTGGTCTGTGCCAGGAAATACCTAAAAAACAAAAGGCTCATATTTTATACAAATTCAAAAGTGACAAGCTAATATAAAATGCAATATATTTTCTCATACTTCTGGTATTCTTGCGATGCCACAGAGCAGGTCAGACAGTTCAGTGTGAATGGAGTCTAATTGTGCTGCATCACGGACATAAAGGATGTTCTGAGTGCTGCTGTCTGTCACCGATCTACGCAGCTCTTCAGTGTCTGCCTGGTTTAATCCTACTGCCAACACTGTCACTCCTAACATGTACATACACATGTGCAGTTAAAATCTATTCAAATTACACGTCAAACCCACTTGTGATGTCTCTTATACCTGTAGATCTGAGATAGTTGGCTGCCAGAGTGAGGTTGTCAGTAGACCTCCTGTCAGCGATTATGACAACAGCACCAGGGACTCGTGGTCTCCGTCCCGCTGAAGTGGTCAAAAGGTACTGAGTGGTGAAATTCACAGCTTGGCCTGCAGAGGGAGACATGCTCCTGGGATCAACTCTTCAAACACAGCACAAAACTCCACAAAGACAAAGAATACAAACCTATGTTATTTCCTGGGCCTTCATCAAAGGGTGTGGTCTGGATCTCTTGGAGCAGCGTGTCAGATGTACTGTGACGGTTCAGCAGGAACCAGATTTTGGGTCTGTAACCATATACTACAACTCCCATCTGAAACAAAGACAAAGTAAGATGTCTAAGTGTTATGTACATTATCTAACACATCAGAGAGGACAGATTGAAAGAAATTGCCTGTGAATCTCGCTCTCCGATGGCATTGAGAGACCTAGCTGCACTTGTTAGAAGAGCACGCAGAGGCCTTGCGAGGTTAACCCTATCTGTAGACGCTGGCACCAGGAAAACCACATCCAAACGGCCGCCAACACACACTAGGGGCCAGAATGTAAGGATTACAAAAAGAAAGCAGTCAAAACACAAAGAACAAAATCCGTGGGTTAGAGTTGTTGTGTTACCAGTGTGCTCATCTACATAGGTCTCTGTTCCCAGTCCACTTTCAAAGCTGGGCTGCAGAGTGAAGCGGTATCGCCGTCCCAAACGTAGACCCGTTACAAGGTATGAGTTGGACGAAGAAGGTAGTGTAACAGAAAGGCCTTGGCCCGTGTCTAATAAAGGCATGAAAATGTCTAGTAATAACAATGTATGGTACAAAACATTTGACATTACGCATCATGCGGTGTTTTACCTGTCTCATCTTTCCAACGTAAAATATATCCATTGACACCAGAGAGCGGACTCCAGGCGAGACGCACAGAGTTTTGAGTGACCTCAGCAACTTGTAAGCGAGCGGTGGGTAGTGATGGGATACCAGCTGAAACAAAAGATACTTATGTACAGCAAATAGTGGGGCAGCTTAAATATATCATTGTAATGTTTGTTGGGAAGATTTGACTCACGTGTAGTGACTCTGACCGACACTGGTGTCCCCTCTCTGTTCTGAACTAAAGCCATGACCTGCACTTCATATTGAACTCCTGGGTCCAGCTGATCCAAATCCACCGCAGTGACATCCCCCCCGACAACCTGACTCCTTTCTTCACCCCCTACAACCCCGACGTGGCAACAGGCATCAACACATTTTTACACCAGAAATCTAAAAAGTACTGTCATGCTTTTTACAGTTATGAACACATATGAAAAAACACAGCGCTATAACAACTTTGAGCAGAACAACAGACATACCATCAGTCCGCTTCCAGGACACGCGATAGGCTGTTGCTCCCTGTACTCCAACCCATGTAACCCGAACAACCTCTCCTCTGGCCTCCTGGACTTGTAGTGATGTCACTGTCCCGACCACAGACTGATCTGACTCTGCAAATTGTGACATGGAATGTGTTTAGGGTTTACTGACTGAACCGGGAATGCCACTAAAATTGCATTTTGTACCTGTCCTGACAGTGAGAGTGGCAGGATTTCCTTCTCTAGAGCCACTCAGAGCAGAAACTAACACACTATATGCCGAATCTGACTGTAGTCCATCAATGGTAAAGGAGGAGACATCAGTGGTCACTGTGCGAGAAGCTTCAACTCCTGTGGAAAAAATAGTTAAAAATGACTGGTAACACTACAAAAACAATAGTCCTTGAGGCAAATTGTTGCTGACCATCATCACGACGCCAGGTGATCCTGTACCCCGTAGCTCTGGTGGAAGGTGACCATGCAATGCGAATCCTCTGAGATGAGACTTCAACAATGCGAAGGCCAGACACTGACCCGCCATTGGCATTTGTCCGCGCTGACATAGTAACTGCTTCTCCAGCGCGTTCACCGACCAGAGCGGCTACACCGATCACAAGTGGCACGTCTGGTTGCAGCCCTTCAATCGTGAAAGTTGTGGCTTCTGCTCCCAATGAACGGGACTGCTCTGCACCTGTTATACATGAAGGATATCGAATCATTTAACAAACTTTAACCATAAAATAATATTACAAGATGACATGATAAATCACTTACTATTGCCTTGTCTCCAAGTAACTCTGTAACCTGTTGCTCCAGCCACTCCTCCCCAGGCAATCCGAATCCTCCTACTGTTTGTTTGTGTCACTCTGAGGTTTGTCACTCTGCCAACCACTTGCTCTAAAACAAATAGGTCACACTTTATGAAAAATAAGTTTTAAAATCAGTGGTGTAATGTAAATGGGGCTGATAATATTTTGAACTTTATTTGCGATTGTGAGACTGCAGAGCTCCCTCTGTGCTCACCTGGTTTGATATATACAGTCACTGGGTCTCCCTCATTGCCTCCCACCAGCGCTGTGACACTGACACCATAAGACACACCCACTATCAGGTCTCTGAGGTCAAGGGTCGTCTGGTTTCCAGGGATAATGCGAATTTCATCAGTGCCAGCTGCAATGAAATAAATTTAATCTCTTATCGTTACAGAAAAAATAAAGAAATAAATCAAGACATTTATAAAGTTCAAAGCAAGCTACCCTCTGTGTTTAGGATAATAATACGGTACTGTGTTGCCCCAGCAACCCCCGTCCAGCCAAGTCTGACAGTGCTGCCCAGAGACTCGACCACTCTCAAGTTAGACACTCTGCCCACTGGCTGTTCCTCTGCAACATAAAGAAATGTAACTAACATTTGATTCATAGTTACTTACAAAATCACTCACACTTCAACATACATTTAAGAAGCTGACCTATGGAGTTAGTAGTCACTGGGGTGGCCTCCTCACGACCTTCATACAGTGTGTACAGGGTTATGATGTACTCCGTGTTGGGCTGAAGACCTGTTAGCTCATAGTTAGTGGTGCCTCTAGGAAAAGACAGAGTCTGGACACGGCCTCCTGCAGACACAACAGCAAATGTAAATGTACTTTATTTCCATGTCCATTATTGAAAATTGTTGTTTTTGTTATCTCTCTAATTTCACCATTGTTTGTTTCAGTGTGAAGTGTAAATCTCACCTTCCCCCGCCCTCCACTCCAGGCGGTAGCCCCTGGAAGACTGGATGAATCTCCATGTGAGGCGGATAGAGGAAGGTCCCGTGGTAAGTGCTCTGAGTTGCTGTTGCTCCTGACGCTCTGGGGAAGGGGTATCATGAAACATGCATTATATAATAAGCCACAAACTAAGGTAGATTATTAGTTTATGAAAATAAATGATAAAATATGGAAAATAAAACATCTGTAGCAGCATTATCATCATATCCGGAAACCAGTAGTTTTATAAGAGCTTTGGGGTAGAACAATACAATGTAAGTCTCTCATTTGCAGCCAGTAATGGCACATTTTACCACATTTCTTTTAAAAGTCTCACATGTGCCTATCTAAACAAATACACGGCAAGAACAAGCCTACACCTTAAAATGCTGAATCTTTTAAATACCAAAGCTCCATAAGAAACATCCTTTTTGAATCAATGGCAGCACTGGTTTCATTACACACAAACAAAAATAGACATTTTTTCCTAATAACAAGGCTTAAATCCCAAACCACAGACACTACAAGTGATGTACATCCACTTGTTTACACCGGAACAAACAAGTGAGAAACAAACTAGGATGCATATTTAGTGTGGTCCACTGTATAGAGAACATTGTGTACATGTTATGGCTTTGATATCACATAAGGTTTGCAGTCTGTGTCTGTCACACACTGCAATGACTCAGTGAAACAGCCCTGGCCTGAGTGAAATGACACCAGAAAGTCTTACTCACAACAGATGCTGTCTGCTCTGTGTAAAATGACTGTGTAGGTGTACTAGAAATGTTCCTTCAACACTAAACAGTAACATGTGTAGACAAACAACAGGGACAGTCTGTGGCTCTGGTTTCTTCCAGGGGGATAAGAACAAACAGATTGGGTCTTTTTTATTTACTTAATTTATTACAAAGTAAGAATGTAGCCCCATGCTCACAAACCATGTTTGTGTATTTCATTAAATACATTTTTGTGATTAACATTATAATTATTTTATTAATTTGTAGTTGTGAGCACACATACCTATCTTGAACCGGGCTGTAGCAACAGGGCCCTCAGTGTTGCCCTGATACAGTGGGATAATGGTAACAATGTACTCTGTGTCGGGCTGGAGTCTGGACAAAATGTAGGAATCAGTGTCCCCAGTGACCTCCACAGTCTCCACAGTTTGTCCTTTGATACCAAAAGAAAACAAAAGGATAGATTAATATCAGTGATTGCACTATAGATATACTTAATGTTTGATGTCTGACCTGTGAATGGCCCCCAGACAAGACGATAGGCCTGGACACCACTGACGCCTCTCCATCGCACACGAATGCTGCCCTCTGACTCGGTCTCCACAGATAACTGCTGCACTGCCTCGAGTGCCACTGAGACATGGAACAACATCACACAATCATTACAGTCCATGAAAATCAAATTCAGATGATATGGTACAGGGCTGAACGTACATGTGTTGGCATTGAGGACAGAAGGAGAGGCGGAGTTGCGGGGGAACAAGGGGTACAGGCTGATGACATACTCTGTGCCGGGCTGAAGAGACTCTAGAGTTATGGATGTAGAGTCGGCAGACAGAGACTGCTCCAACAACTCAGCATCGGGCTGACCTACTCTCACAGTAAAACAATCACATAACAACAAGAAGTTAAACATGACTTTAAACAGGGTGTCTGGCATTGAGGCAACAGATACAGAAAAAACTCTAATAGCGTAAGCATCTAAGAACACAGTATTTTCAGTGTTAATTAGCATTAGCATTAATAAATACTTCCGTGATTGTTAACAAAGCATTACTCTCACTTTGAAAAATATCACTATTGACCTACTTCAAGTAAAAAGGGAAAGACGTGCCAACCAATCAAGTGAAAATTGCTCCATGTGAGACTGGCACTCCTGCCACATTTTCAGTGGTAGAAACTGTTTATACAAGCCCCCAGGGGACACTTTTCTTGCCTGAATCACGCAAAAGCAGTCAGACATCTTGTTATAATCAGTGCCACACCCAGTGTCTAAAAATGTAAAGACAACTCTTTCAATTCACGATCTAAGTAAAGGTGTTCGGTGTCTTCATTTTGAGGCTGGTGATGACTAAATGTTTTTGATATTTTAGTAAATGCTTAGGCAATAAAAATTCTTACTGACAGCCTCTGCCTGAGGGAAGTGAGGCTCCTGTTCCTCACTCAGCAATGACAGCTTTCCGTTCTCAACATGTCTAAAACCTGCCACTAAAAGGTTAACTGTTCTTAGCTTGATGGAAGTTTCTGTTAAATGCATAAGGTTATATCAGAGCAAAGAAAATGTATAAAGGAGAACTTTTTTGGAGCAAAGAAAACGTATAAAGGAGAACTTTTTTGGAGCAAAGAAATTGTATAAAGGAGAAGTAAAAAAGTTGGTACTAAAAGAGACACGAGTCTGACCTCGCCGGCCGTAGGTGAGTCTGTATCCCTGGACTGGAGTGGAGGGTCGATCCCAGCCCACTGACAGAGAGAAGAAACCTGCCTGTATCAGACGTAGATTGGACACCCCCGGTAAGGACCCTACATCAGTAGAATTTGAGGACACAGCAGAGTTAATCCATAGCTGTAGTTTCAGAGGGACTTCATACATCTCTTTTCTGGCATTTGCTTTTTTCACTCACTGGTTCGCTGTTTGGCTGAAGTTTGCTCTCCCACACTGTTGGGGTATTGGGCGATGACAGTGACCAGATAGTCTGTTCCTGATCTCAGGTTTCTTGCAGTAAAGGTTCTCTGATTGGCAGAGACAGTCTCCTGCACAATACACACAGATCATATGTCTATTAAACCATAAAACAAGCCAAGCCATAGAAGATAATTTCACAATATACTCTACACTTTTCTCTGAACTGTAAACATAACAGCATTGGGAGATTTTCTCATTAGACAAGTTTATACTCAGCCTAAAGAGACCACAACTGGCTGGCAAATTCAATCTATGTTGGCGCTATGTAAGTTATGAACATCTCTTTGCTTACCTGCCGCAGTTCTGCTGTGACAGGCTGACCCAGGCCTGAGATTGGTGCATACTGGACCACGTAACCACTCACTGGACCGCTGGCAGGACTCCAACGGAAGCGCAGTGAGTCAGATGTCTGTCCTGTGAACTGGATGTTGGAGGGACCCGAGAATCCCTCTGAGAAATGGAGAGGTGGATGAGTTTCATATAATACTTGACACGTTTTTGCTACTTTAGTACAGTGATGTTAAATTGTGGGTGTTTATTTCCCACACATACCATCACTAACGTAGACTCCCCCTGCCTTAGAACACACTCTGGGGGTCACGAGTGGAAGAAGAGTGTTCAGCAATTTGAATTCCCCAACAAAAGAAGTGAAATCACTGCTGGGCTCAGACGAGATCCGAGCCAATTCATTCCTATCAGCACTCTTAATACCTAAAATGAATGGCAACAAACAGAAAACACAGCTGTTTCTTTCAAGATGTTCTAGTTGGATTAAATAAAGTAAAACCTAAAATGAAAAATCCTACCAACTGCAAAAACATGCACCCCCTGACTGCGCAGTCTCTGGGCTGGTTCCTGCACATTGTCTTGTGACTTTCCATCCGTAATTAAAATAGTAATCTACAGGTTTAGAAAAGACAGCATTACAAACATCAAAGAAACAGCTACAGAGATGAGTCTTTACAGAGCCTAATGAGGGGTAAACCTTTGGGACGTCCCGACTAGAAACAGGGTTGAAAAAGTTATCGGAGACAAACTTGAGGCCAGCCCCAGTCCGTGTATTTCCACCTTTATAATTTAGATTCTCTACAGCGTTGACCAGCTCAGTGCCATTCAGGTAAGTGGTAAAGGTGAACTCAACCCTGGAAGGAACACAGATGATTCAAGAACTGCACTGCTTCTTGTGATGTTGCATTAATAATGTGTCACTGCTCACCTTGAGGTGTCACTGTATTGTACAGCACCGAATCGTATCCCTGAGGCGCTGACTGAACTGGTGAACGGTTTGACAATTCCAGCCATAAAGCCCTTCACCTGCAGGAAGTTAGCTCTACCTATACTGGAGGAGCCATCGACCAAAAATACTATATCTGCTGCCTGGACATTATTGCACTTTCCTGCAATACAAAAACAACAACAGATGACCACAAAAGGACTTTCATGATATATACAAAAAGAGTTCATTCATTATAGGTTTTCTTTACCCTGAGCTTTGGCCTGTTCCACATTAAATACGAGGACGATAGCAATGAAAAGACAGCCCCACATCTTTGCAACCTGGGCACAAAAACAAATAATGTTTACTGGAAACAGAATGGACTACTTACAGATATGCTTTTTTTTGCGAGAGTATCCTGCCCAGTACAACTTGTGTTAGACGAGTACTTACGTGTTTTGTGTGGTCCTAGGGTTGCTTATGATCCCACTGTGGGTGATGTATATCTTCTGCGAAATTACTGCATGCTGTGGCAAAAAAGAGCAGTAAACCATCAGGAATAAATAGGTCTTGTACAATGAAAAATGTGTAAAGAGAAGAAATATTGTATTTTATAACACAGGAAAGAGGTCCTGACTACAAATCAATGAAACCTGACAAGAATGAACAATACCACATTATACACTACAATTTCTCTTTTAAAGAAATGAATTTGTGTGAATCCTACAAAAATCAATGCTTGTTTTTATACCACCACAAAAGCACCACGAAATAGGACTTCTCCAGAAACTATGAACATGAATCTGTTTTGAGTCACAGTGGCTCAGTCTGTGTCTTGTTATGAGCGGTATGCACATACCTTATACAGACCTTATGGAGAATACTGCATGTTCTTTTCTAATAAAACTGAGTGTCTTTAGCTTTTAAATCAGGCATACAGAGAGCTGGTAGTTCACATACTATTGATTACTTTATGTCATTTTAGAGTAACTTTATTGGCACTTAATCCAGATCATACATTTTCAACCAAAGCATATTCAAAGCCACTATAGACAGTGGTTTCTGGATTGCTTCTCAGCCCTTCTCGTGACAAATTATATTCATATTTACTGTTTACAGAGGTGATGCACACAGAAGCCCCTGTTACAAATAGTACACAGATGTAATATAAAAAAGAAGAGCCTCTGATCTAGCGAATAGCAAGAGTAAACAAGTTTCAGTCGATGAAACCAAATGTTGATGGCAGCAGCGGATGAAGTGATTTCCTCAGTTTGTCAAGGCATGCAAAGACCATCAACTTCATCTGGAGTTTGACTGGTTGGCATTTGCAGAGACGCTGACCTGAACCACACTATCAGGCTACCTTCATCAAGATTTGACCACATGAGAGACAGCTGTGCTACATTCATACTGATGGCATATTACCATTCAGATCACACAGAGAGGTAAAGGTCCCATTCATTAGTAAATGTTGTGTAGCACTGTTCTATTCTATGTCAGTCTTTACAACATTTTACATGTTATTATAACAAGGGCATTTAAAAGCAGCTCTGCAGTTCCAGACCTATTTAGACCTGGTCTTGTTTGCATATAGTCTGTATGCACTAATGTCCAAATTGAAAGCCTCTGTCCAATGCTTGGCGCTCATAACCTACCAGTACATGTTCCTTTGTAGAACCCACAAAACCCAACTGTTTTCAAACACTGAGCACTAAAGCTTAATGTGTTCCAAATGTACAGCTACTTTCTCTTTAAGACATCTGCAGCCATATAATGAAATAGTGTACAATTAACTCCCAACAAGCCACATTAACACATTCACCTTTCAAGTTATTTTTTATTTTTTACAGTATGGGCCTTGTTTATGTCCGGTTCCAGCAGGTGTAGGACCGCAGCTTGTACCCAAAGAATTTAGGTCTCAGCTAATTCACAGATGATAATTAAAGTAACTATTGATTTTGGCGATGTTAAAACACAGCTGACATCTAAATATGGCAGCTGTATGCAAATTTACATGTGGAGACCTTTAACCAAGCTGTATGTATTTACACTGTGCCCTGTTTTAAACAAATATTCTGTAAATTTCTAAACATGAATGGCTCAAAGGGTCAATGAGGTGCTATCAGTACAATAGGTGAAAAAATGCAAAAAACATCCAAATGTAACACAAATTGTTATTGGGATAAAAAGAAAAAGCTCATGCTAAGGTGGTGGTGAATGCTGGGCTTGCTTTGTCAAAGGCTGGAGCTGTGCTTCTGTCCAAATGCCTTTCCCCCTGGGGGGTACTGGGACAGGCCACTGTAATAGGACAGATTGTGTAAGAGGTAGTCTCTTTCAATGTGAGAGTGGCAACAGCAGGGCAACAGCACAGGGGACATTTCCCACATGACTTATAAACATGGCCATTGTGCACTGCCTGTAACCAGAAGTCTACCCTGTTATTTTGGAGTCAAAAACATGGGAGAGTGATTCCATCACCTTTGACCTCTAACCTCAGGTCAAGTGCAACATCTCTCATAGGCGCTAATAATGGCTTAAGAAATCATCTTCCTGCTCATCTTCCAAACTAAATAATACTTGTCAGAGTTGAACCAGTCCGAACTTATCCCTTAAGTTAGAACATTTCAAAAACTTAGCGTTCATGACTAGAGTTTCCTTTTAATCGAATGCATGAATGAAAAGACAATGGCACTTTTAAAGACACATACTCAATAACAGCACTCATAGAGAGACAAGGCACTAATAAAAGCCATCAGGATTAAATAATGTGGCAGTATCGTGTTATTTAAAAATAGAATAGTTAAATTATTCCCAAACTTTAAACTGTTTCCGGCAGTAGTCCAAAATAAATGACATTCTTGGGGTAAGTCCAAAACATCCACAACCAGAATGGCATCTTTAAAAAGCAGAACCATGAACAGGCGATTGATGAGGAAGAGTCAACTTTTATGAGAAATTTGGAGAAACATCCACATATTTCTAGGGCACATTTTGATTTAGTGATCCAAACCACAGCAGACTCACAGATGGCTTCAGGACAGACAATTGAAAACAGTAGAGGCACACAGCAGGAAGTGGAGGAGTACAACATCATGCTGTAGCTGGAGTAATAATGGCTTACATGAGTTAATTTAAGGTCACCCCTCCTGTTCACCCCACTGTGCCCTGTGCAAATGCAGGTAGAGTGATGAAAAGAGGCAGCGCAAAGAAGTATAATCTAGTTTCATAGACTTTAAACATAAAATCACTATGAGGAATGTCTGGTCCTGAAAATTAAGTGGTGATAGAGGTTCTGTTTGGTCTTGCTCAAAGGCTCCAGGGAGAGTGCTAATAAGGAGTGGTGCATCCTTTTTTTTAATAAAGCTGAATTGAGTTTAAACTAAATGTTCTGGCCAAATTTCTGATATATTGAGTATATATGCCAATGCATGCTTGGCACATGCCTTTGATTTAACGTTTTACAACCAAATGATCATGTCCGGTCCTGTTTTGTGCATAAAGCATGCGCCCTCGGCATTCCTACAAGCTCACCTTTTCAACCAAATTTGCAGGATGGAGCTTACCGCCTCTAGCTTCATTTTGTGTCCGCCGGTGGTGCGCACTTACCTGGGCGCGTGTGTTCGCAGCAGCGCGCTTGGTCGGATACTCCACACACCTTTCCACCTGCGACTTCTATGTTCCACTTTTTCTCCTCGGCTCGAGTCCGGACACACACTCCCACTCACAGGTGCCCCCAGTTCCCCAAAGAAGAACCTCATTCAGTTAAAATCCAGTGCCTGGTCGGTGCATCCCTGCCGTGTCAAAACCAAAATGAGTTCTTTCTCCAGTGGGTGCCTCGTTCGTTCGGCGTCGGCTCGACACAAGCTCAGAACAGTCCAGACTTGCTCGGATGCCTGAAGGGGAGTCCTAGCTCTCCCTCTCCTAGTTTTTGCCTCTCGTCCCTCCCTGTTTACTGCTCCTGTCCGCAAAATACTGAAGCCATGTGGAGTTTAATCACATCTTCTGCAGGTACAGCATTAGCAACACAATTTGCAAAACAATTAACAACAGTTAGCTACTGCTGCACTAATTAACTCCTAAAACAGACTGTACCTGATATTTTTTTCTTCTAGATGGGGAAAATGGTTTAAGCCCCAAATAGTATATTGAAGAAAATGATACCCTCCTGTTTATTATATAGGATTGTAATAGATGAGAACCTCCATTCAGGAACGGAAAACCTTGGCCAATCACAAGCCCGCAAAGTCACATGCTCAAAAAAGGAGCACTCCCATTGGTCTACATCGGCTTGTCATACGACGTTCCAGTAAGTTTATTAGCTGCCAATAAAGTGTGTCTTTTAACACTATGAAACAGCTCTAAAAAGAAAAATATCAACATAGAAAATGGAGGCAACATGAAACACAGATTAAAAACGGTCAGTTAAATCATGTAATGTTTAATGGGACGGAAATAATTGTCGTTGTGAAGTCTCAGCTAAGGTAACGCTACGCTAATGCCTAACTGTAAACTTCAGTTTGGTGGAATGTATTAGTATTTTGTGTGAGGAAAAATTGGTTTATTTTTTTAATAAATGTGAAGCAGGATAAGTCCCTAGGCTGCTTTTGGGGGTAAGTGGAATCTGACACAGGAACAGCAAAAAGAAAACCAGGTAGCTGAGCTTATAGGTCGCATTAGTTATAAATGCTTCATTTAAGGGTTTGGTTTGTGATAGCTTGATATCAATGAAAATATTAAGCTATCGGCTACAGTGTAATTTGAGGATTGAGCCTCGTTTTTATGCTTGGAGGCATGTCTAACATAGTCTCTTCATCACATTACATTGTTCAGCACCACTCCCCAGCACTTATGAGTGCTTACCAATTTCTATAGTATTAGAAAAAATACATGTCATATTTGAAGAAATATGAATTGTATGTACATTCTTTTTCCACTAACTGTGCCCTTGGGTTTAGGTCAAAGAAATAAACATGTCAGCCTCAACTATGCTCTGTCAAAAGAGGCTCGCTGAGCTGGATGCAGGCAAGGTTTAAAGACAGGGATGGCTTAGAGAAATGAGAATCAAACACATCTAATTCATCTCTTTATTGGACAAACAGCAAGACTAATGAATGTTATTTAATTAAAAACTTACTACATCAGAAAAGTCCCTTGGATGAAGGATGAAAAGTCTTCTGCCTCTAAACCTACATCCAGACGCCTTAAATCAGGGGTATCAAGCTCAAAGTAGTGATAGGCTTGAAAACTAAATCAGACAATTGTGACACTTGGGTATATTTTATTAAGTTTTACAGCATTTGATTGTGAGGTTTCTTCTTCATTTTAGTCTTTATCACTTCTGTTTGTTTTAACATTAATTTCCTTCTTTTACGCCTCTTTTTTACACAAAATTTATTGAATTCACAATTTGTTCCATTTTGTCCTATTTTAGAGTGGCACTGTTTCCATTACATATTTTTAGAACAGTTTAGTGCTTTTGTCTCTGATTAAATTCCCCCCCAAAATCACTTACCGAATGTATTTGAGGGCCAAATAAAACATTTCAAAGGGCCAGTGTGGGTGCAGTGGCTCAGTAGGTCCTTCTGTTCATACTGTTGTGTCCTTGGGCAAGACACTTCACCCACCCTGCTTCCAGTGTCTGTGGCTCTGGTGTATGATTGTGTGAGTATGTTTGGTGGTAGGTGCATTATGGCTGCCATGTCTCTGTCCAAGGGCAGCTGTGGCTACAGAGGTAGTTTACCACCACCAGTGTCACTATGGAGTGAATGAATAATGGACCCAATTGTGAAGCGTTAGCAAATAAATTGAATCCATTATTGTTATTATCAAAGTTGACCCCTGAGCCTTGAGTTTGACATGTGTGCCTTAAACAGATATATGGTACAAGGAATGATGCTTACTTTAGTCCTGGTTTGCTCCAGTAGGTAAACACCTTAGTGGACCAAACCAGGACTAAAGTAGGACTAAACATGAACAGGCCAGCTGTAATCCAGGAATTGGCCCAAAACATGCACTTACTTATGTATGCTGCAAAACATGATCCAAAAACTGTAGTAACTCTGTCATTCAGTGAATAGACTGTTCTGGCTTCAAGTAAGTATAATGGATCTATGGGGTGACAAAATGCAGAGGCCGAAATTCCTATGCTGCTTGGAAAATGCCACCCCAAGGGGATCACTTTATCTGATTCATAGTCATGATAAAACCTGAAATGTCCTGACAACAAATGGCCCTTTCCAGTTACGGCTTGTGTAAGTGTTTTGTAGCTACTTTTCAAACCTATGTTTTGTCTTTTGAAGAAAATAAAGCAAGGGTCATGGAAGGCAGAGAGAAGTCTCCAAAACAGCTATGTGCAGCAGATGTGTCGTGCAGCTTTTCTGAACTCAGCCAATGCTAATGAAACCATGAGCATACTGCACTAATAAAAACACATTCCACTAACTGTGCATTCTCCCGACTGCTGCTTCAGAACAGGACACGGATGAGACGCTATGAATCACATTTCAAGCTGGTTTAAACTTTCAACAACTAAATTTCATGCAATTTAGTTATAATCATACAGTTTCAGTGTTTGTGTGTCTCTCAGAATAATTCCCTGTAAAATATTCTTAAACACCACCCAGAAACATCCTGCTGGTGAGAACATGTTTTGAAGTTCTGCGTTGTAGACTGAAGCATAGTGCTGTCAGGCTGAGCTGAGGCTGGCACCGACTCGTTGTATGTTTGGGATGGACAACAAAGACATACTTGTCAGTGCCAGTCAGTTATTTTAGACACATCAAATAATGATGTATGTTTTCTCAAATCATTTTTTAACCTCCAAGGGCAAAAATGCGTTGTGCTCAGTATTAGATGACAAGTGATGACGTGCAAATCTGTCTCCTCAGCTTTCTTTTCAGACTGTTGTCTGCTAATGTCATTTGCGTGTGGTACATTCACATGTCTAGCAAGTCTTGAGCCTTGCTAAATTCAGTTCTGTGAACAACCTCATGGGGTTGACATGATTCCTCATTTGAATCCTCAACAGCCTAAAGCGTTATTTTTCAATACCACCTGTCCAGGTAAAAAAAAATCACAGTGAGCTGCCCATATGACTTTTCTACAGTGAAAGGTGAATGGGACTGGCAATAAAACACAAAACATGATATTGAGAAATGTAAGAATGCTTATTTTTGTAAAGAAATACAGCAGAGAACAGTAGTGGCCTTGGGGCACTGTAGGACAACGGGATACATACTGTATTGGACATTTTAAACACTGACTTTTAATACAACTATAAAGTTATACAGGATTTCTATTTGAGTGTAGACAAACCTGGTCCAGTGCTCCACCCTGTCTTTTAGTGCTCAGCTCCCATGTTAATAAAGGAAAAAACTATGAAATACAGACAGACAATAGCTGATTTACAAATGCATTCACCTCTGCATTGTTCCAGAAGTCTCTAGGTCTGGAATTAAAAGGACTTTCATGGGGATTCATTTAATTTCTCTTGAAGATCCTGCGTATTATACCTTTAAGTCATAAACTAAACACAGCTTCTTTTCAGGCCATAGCCAGCAGCTGTGACACTGAACTGACTCACTTTGTTTCCACTGATGCGGCGGAAACACAGGATGCAGCTGAGGGTAATACAGAGTTATTAACAATGAGCTGCTAACGTGTTTAAACAAACCAAATCAAACAGCACCACTGTCTTTGATGATTCACACACTTGGCGGAGTCAAGTCGCTCCTTTGGGCATCCTTCTTGGCTTTAAGATCAGAAGTGTTTAAAGATCTAAGACAGAAACATGATGTTTGTGTTTTCTGCATCCTAACGCCTGAAGAGAAGGTGGAGCCAAAACCATTTTAGAAACACTGCCACCAAGCAATATTTACACGATTGTATGTTTTTTACACTATTGTATGTTTTTTTACACTATTGTATGTTTTTTGTCAGGAATGGCATATACAATGTTTAGGGCGTGAACGACCCTCACAGCAGCACTTGCAGTTGTTTTACATGCCCCATAACTCTCTTAAATAACAGGGTTTTCAAGTAAGTGTTGTATAGCAAATACCGTAATAATAATCATTTTGAACTTCTTAAAAATGGCTTTTAGGTCAAACAGAATCGTCAACAGTGAAAAGAAAGTCAGAGTTTCCTTTAGAAGTTCTGGGGTGTGTGAAATAGAAATCTTCTGTGGTGGTCTGTAGCCCATGGAAACACATCTAAGTACCACTAGTCATAAAAAGTAAAAGTATATCTATAATTGGCCTGCATACTAGATCTGCATATGTTGATGGGTAGATAAAACATAGTAAACCCATATCTATCAGTGTGTGTGTATATGAATGCATAAATCCATAAATAAATGCTTTTTAATACCTATTACAATAAATATCTTATGCCACTTTAGATGTATTCATTCTGTCAGTATTGATGCAACACATTTAAAAAGTGCCCTCTGCAAAAGACTTTATTATGTTATAATAAATCCCTGAGAACATGAAAAACTGACATGCCTTTTGAATGAAGAAAGTGGTTATATTTAGACATTTTCTGGATGTCTATGAAATAACAATGCCCCACCAACAGAGGGAGCCACAGAGCAATACTTGCAGGCCTCCTTCTCAGATTATTATATTATCATAACTATGAGACACAAAATAAACACAGTGACATGGACAGTTTAAACAAACGTTTGGTAAGATACTGATAATTAAATATATAATATCAATCAAATCAAAAGGCATTATCAGCATTTTTGCATCTTATTTTACCATTTGTAATTAATGGCACATAGTTCAACTTCTGACCTGAATAAAACCAACCTCTTACCTGTCATTAAGACTATTGTAGCTCATCACAAACAAACCTTTTTAGAACTGGAGACAAACGCAAATAGTTTATTGATGTTGTAGAGGCAGCCTGCCCATAGAGAGCAGCAGAGATTCACCCTTCATCTGCACAGTATGTCAAAACCCCTATTCTTACTATAATTTCTTGCATTAATGGAAAATAAAGCTCTGATTCTTCCTAACAAGAGTGACATTCAATGCAAACACCGCAATAAGTGAGCACAATGCTGTTGGTAAAATGGATTTGGTTAAAGACACGCTGAAAAATGTCAAAGTTGACTTTCCTCACAGAGGATTAGTCGAAGGAGAGGGACTTTTGTTCAGCAGCGCAGCAACAACAAAGCCAGATCCCTATGACTTCATGTCTTTAAGGCCAACACAAACTGTAGTGTGTCCAATCAGCTGAAGCACATGTGTTTTCTTATCAGTGAGTTTCCATTTGGTCACAGTGTTTGAAGTGATTACATGAAGCCATTACATTGATAATAATGTCAAGATGTGGACTATTTATTGTTTGCATCTGTCATTTGACCAGTACGTTTCCCTGTGTTTTGTTTTTCATCATTGGGTTTTCCCTCTTCATGTTGAGACCTGTCCATTAGTAATACTGTCAAAGGTGCAGCAATAATAGGCAGGGCATGAAAAGCTCAATGTTCGTATTTGCCTTAATGGTTTTGTAATATTCACTTTGGCTTTAATGAGTGACTGATGGGTCTGACATACTGACACAGCCGGTCACTAAGCCACCGCTGGGCTCTCATTAAAGATACGTGTTTTCAGGCTACATGAATAGATGAATTTTTCTCCCATGCATTAATACACAAAAGATGTGTTTCTTTCACTCTGATAAATGACTTCTGCAGTAAATAGTGTATACAACAATACATAAAAAGGCTTAGGGGATTCCTTGTTATAGTTGAGAGGTCTTTTCTATCCCTAAGAGCCCTTTGAATAGACTCCAGCGTGGTCTTTTTCACATGCTCCTCCTTCTAGAAGCCTTTTAGTCCACTTGGACAGAAGCGCACATGCTGTAATACAAGAATGAATGCAATGGCCCTCTTCGTGCAAAGAAGAAGAAATGCATTTGAAGCTCAAGGGAGAGATGTGCTTTTTTATGGTTTATGGTTAAAATGTATAGTGTACTAATACAGCCTTGAGTTTCTAATGGCCTTGAAGAGCTTATTAGAAACCCTATACATTAAAATGACCATATACGTAAACGGTCATGAAGTCTGTCTGGTGGGTTTTGCTCCATGGATTTGCAAACTGTTACCGCTGTAACAAAAGACAAACCAAAGACATGCAAGCCTTCTACATGCCAAATGTCTGATCTCGTATTGCTGAGATGTGCTAATGTCTTTTCCCTATTGTGATCTCACTCTCTAAGACAAAAAAATCCACTTGAGAATGAACCATAGAATATCAAGTCATTTAAGACATGCAACTGCTCTGCCAAGAGATTGTTTTTACAATGCAATCCATGGGAAAATGTTTTTGGGGGCGGAGTGAGACTTTGTCACAGCAGTACAGTGGCTACTGGTAGAGTTACTGACACAGCTGAAGTGTGACACAATTTGCAGATTTATTTATAAATCCCTCATATTTGCATTGTTTTGGTAATATCTGAGATTGTATTTTGTTGCCAAATTGGGCTTTTCAAAAGTCTTTCATTATTCCTGAACAATCAGACACACATAAACCCAAAGGACAAATTTCTATTGATTCAGTGCACACTTTTGTCACATACCACTAATACTATAAAGATTCCTGTTGACCTGAGGCATTCATGTTGGAGACCATGCCTTTATCTCTATAAGACTCTATTGTCAGTGATGTTGGCTGTACTCTCTGTGGCTCTGGTGCTGTTTTACTGTACAGAGGGCCAGTCTGTATCAGTGTGCTCTCACAGACTGGCTTCACCATCATGTGATGACAGAGGACTGGCAGGCTCTTGTGTCTGGGTGCCTCCCTCAGCCCCTGGCTGTGCTTCTTATAAGTGACTGCAACTCGGCTGACCACAGCTTACACTACGCCCACTGTCTGGCCTGCTCTGTGAATGAAGCATTAACACATATGCTGTGCCCCACTTTGTTGTGAAATGAAAGACAAGCAATAATCCCGTGACAACAGTTCTAATGAGCATGCTCAGATCATCCCACCTAACGCTTACAGTAAGTGCATGCGTCACAGTTTCAGTGGTTGTGTCTGTGCTTGTCGGAGCTGAATTAACAGATCCAGTCATGTTTGCGCTCAGTCTCTACATCTCTCTGGTTTCTCTGAGCAGGGTCTTTGTTTGTGTTGCCTGTATGTCTTAACCTCCTCTGCTTACTGAACAAATACGCTCCCTTTTCTGGAGTGAGGTTTTGTCACTTTGTCCGAGCTCCCGGCCTGACCCTCAGACTCAACGGCACATGTCCAAACACACACCTCAGACCAGCACAAACATGGGCTTTAACCACACTGTGAGGAATTTGCAGTGCATCCAAAAGATAAATGATGCTATTTCATGTCTGTTGACTTTCTAGAAATAATGTAATGCAATTTTTGTAACTCTTTTTTCCTACCTTCTTCTAAAGGAATGCCACAAAATTGCAAGAAACATGATAATAAAGGAAACTTTAATTCCACACATTTATTATAGGCTTTACCCCTCACTGACTATGTGGCTCTTCATACTTGTGACATAACAAATATATTCAAGTGCAGTAATGTGGCTGAATAAATAACTTTGGCTGAATGCACCTATACCACATGGGCAAATGTAGTATTCTTAAGTAAGAATTCATCTGAAATTTACCTCATACAGTGATCATGTGTGTATCGTTTTATAAATGTTTATACATGACAATATACAAAGCTACATGTTGGTTATGATCATTCTTTGGGATGGACCTTTAAAATGCCAATGGCTTATGATTTAATCAACTGGATGATTGAGTCAAGAAAAAATATGGCAGTTGACAAGTAATACTGAGCAGCCAGGATCAGTGGAGAAGACTGAAAACCCTAAGAACTTGTAATCCTCAAAGGTTTCCACAGTATAGTTCTGTCTGTGGAAAACATAAAAAAATGGTACACCTATCAGTCGCTCTAGAAAGTGTTTGAAATAGTGCAGAGAACAGACACAGCTTTGCAGACAGAGTGCTTCCTCTCAAGAGCAACATCTTGTAAACTCTGTTTCTCTGAGTGTGTACATGAAACTGTCCTGATGCATGCTCCGGCTGCTGGGCCTGTTTCTCAAATTGGTGGGCTCTTGGCATGTTGTCTTAGAGTCAGGGTCCTGTTGGCCTGGGACCCATCACACACAGGAAGCAGGCCCCCGGCCTAGGGGCTGCACATTAAACACATGGGACGTACACACAGGAAACAGCGTCTCAAACTGTCTCACACTGTCTCCAGATCCAGGGCCCAGAGGAGAACTACCACACTCAGCTGTCCAACCTGTATATGGTCTCCCAGCCCACCCTCATTACATCTGTGTCTCCATGAAATCTTCACTTCAGCCCAGACTCTGCAGCCAGATCTGCTTCAGTAGATAGCTTGGGTAGTTTAAGTCATGATGAAGTTATTTAATCATGTTAATAACTAATCCTCAAACTAACTAAAGTATTTATAGTGACTTTAAGAGGCATTTTAAAATATCTTTCATTTTCAGTATTGCTTCAACTGTTCTTTATTGCCTTTTAGCATCACACTTTGCCTCCATCTGATGTATTCTTCACAAACTCCTTTATTCCAAAACATGTGATCACTTTCAGCTCCAAAATAAATCTATAACCTTAACAACCCATGCTTGTATTTACAGTTTAATAGTCAAATACTTATTTTAATATTTCTGAACATTTGTTCACACAGTTTCCAGAACAGCTGGGTTGGGGCTTTTAAAGTTTTTTATGAAGCCACATTATTCTTGTGGTCTTTTGAGGAGCTGTGTTTCCACATTGGTCCATTTTATGTTGTTCCTGTCTCAGTCTTTACCTGTTACTTTTATACTGGTCTTTATCACTCACATAAAATACAGAGGCTCATAATAAAGATGACAACCATGAGTGCATTGTTATGTCGCAGATCATTTCCTAAGAAAATAAAACATTATTCACACACAGCAGGAAAATATATAATAAAAAAGTACATAAAACCCAAGACAATGACAGATTACGGCTTGTTGAGAGCAGGAGAAAGCGCATGTCTCTGAGTGACATAGTGTGATCGATGACAAAGCTTGTGTTTGATAAAGATATGAACTGTCTTTGATTTCTTTGAGCACCAAAAGGAAAGATGGATTGGGAAGTCTGGGAAGGAGAACCACAGGACCATTCATATATTCTCATGACACTCTGAGCTGCGACTTAATTGAAAACCGACTCCTGGAGTTTCGGGCTCTTGCTCCCCTCATTGGCCCCACATTGGCCCCCCATCAGCCCCCTGAGGTAGACTGACCTCTTCCCCTGCCCTTTAGTGACCTCGTGTCGAGACTGACTGATACTCACCTGGTTTAAATTAGTCAATAAATCAAATGCAAAGTAACACTGGCCATCTTTAGTATTCAAAAATGACAAAAGGCTTTATCTTTCCATCTGGACTGCTGTATGTTTTATGTAACTTGATACAAATGGTGGCGCGTGTGTCGTTCAGATTCATGACCGCTCATGTCTGTAAGTAAAAGCCGTCATCTGCTTGTGTATTCTGTTACCCACGCAGTCTTTTACCTGCCATGTGTCCAAAAAGCAGAGTCCAGATGGAGCCGTGACACACATGAATGGTCTCGGAGATCCCTGTTACACACAAACACCATTCACATACATCACTGGAAAAAGTATCTCCAATGTCCCAGCGGACCTTATTTTTCCATTAGGGAAAGTGTTTCTGAAACGCATCCATATGAGAACACGGTGCTGCTGATGAGAATGGAAATCAGGACGCCAACAAAGCCTGATACCTCTGGTAAAGTTATTCAGCGCAGCGTCTCGGTGATTGCTCAAGTCAAGGTCCGGCCTGGTTGAAGTTTAATGATGCAAGAAGCAAAACAACAGTCTCCACAGAAGCGTTACACTCAAACAGAACTCCCAGGTTGCACTCTGCTGATGGGATGCTACCATAAAGTCACTTAGCACAAAAAATCATACTTCGGTAACATAGTTCAGTGTCTTCTGGTCATTATTTTAGAAATAACCATGTCAAGGTCTGAACAGAAAATTAAATTTAAGACTCATAAGCCATGTTTCCACTGGATGGTATGGTACAGCTACCCAGAAGCGATATGGCATGCCTCACACTGCTTTGGGACAATGGAAACACCTTTATAAGATTGAGGTGTCACAGTTCACGGTTGTGGTGATGTCATGTACACTGGATTTTGAAGGAATAAGCTATGACAAAAGCTGTTTATCCAGCCATGACATCTATACCAGATCTGAGAGCATAAGTATTAGAGCAGGAGATTTAAAAAGCAGGAAAAGCTCCTCATTCCTGCCACATCCGTTTGAATGTGAAGCCTGGAGCCTCTTGTGGGACATCCTTTGGGAAATATAGAGTTACAAAGCTGTTTTTCAGATCTGAAGTAGTAGTGAGAATACTCAGGTACATAGAGTTTTTGGATCAGTGGCACAGAAAGTGGTTAGAAATAGGATATTCATGTCATATTTAGGTGTGACCTGGAGCTGTTCAACTTTTTTTTTTTTAATAGACGTTTTTCCAAGCAAAATGAAATTAATCAAGATTATTACTATTTCCCATTTATTGTGATTGGCACAAATTTGAATGTCAACATCTGAAAAACGTGTGCACTTTTTCATACCATACTCAGTCTCGAAGTGTCAGAATGACATGATGTATTTGTTGCAGTATATCAGGCTACTGACATTTGACCTCATGAGTTATTATATTTGAACAGATCTTCAGTTAATCAGGAGTCAGTACAACTCTGATCAAATTCATGTTTTTGAAATTGAACATGAACCCTTCTGGTTTTATATTTAGCTCATTATTATGACATTGAACAGGCTAATACTGTAATCCATATACAGTACAATTTTCCAAAACGGAGTCTCTTCCTGCAGTGGTGCAGCAGGCTCTGTGGAGCAGATGGAGCGAGGGGTGTACAGTAGTCCTGCAGACTCCTCACAGTCCTGCTTTGTGTGGAGCACAGGCCGTGTCCTGGACTCACAGGAAACGGCCTCATATTGGAAACACATTTTCCCTGACAGTTGATTTGAACCAAACCACTCTCAGCTGCTTCAGACTGAAGCTGAGGGGAGGGGCTGCTTTGAAACTCATCTCCCTCATCTTACGGGGTGTGGGGTATTTCCTTCATTATTTTTCTTTTTTTTATGACCACATACTTCTTCACAAACTGCTGCCTTTTCCTTCTTGGTGTGGAGCTCAGGTTTCACTGCTGAGTGCTGTTAGGTCTTTCAAACATCAACACTCAGGAGCCTGACTGGTGGAGTATAACCACCCAGCGAGGCTCCAGGCTGAGGCCAGCGGAGCAGCCAGCTTCTAAACGTAAATACAGCATGTGACATGCCACTACTGCCCACTTTTAAACCCTCAATCACAGGAAGTTACCATCTGACTTTCGTCGCAGTGCAAGAGCCAGTCGTCTATTGGTTATATAAAACTGTCAGGAGGAACCTAACTGACCCTGGACTCAACCCAAACAGTACAACTGATCTGATCAGGGCTGCATGGGGAAGGAGAAACATGTCTCAGAGCGTGAACACTAAGGCTAAGTCCACACTGGCCTCAAATGTTGAGATCAGATTTGGTCAATTTGGTGTAAACAGGCCAAACCACAGAAAATATGGTCTTTTTCAAGATATGGGCAGTGTCTGATAGATACAGACACTCGCCTGGCCTTTTGGGGATGACTTAATACTTTAAATAGCAAACATAAAAACTATTTAATCAAATCAATACATTTTTGTTCATTTTGTCACTTTTTGACTATTGAGTAGGTAATGAAGTAAGACTGCATTCATACCAAAGATATTACAAAGAATCTGAGTGTCACCATTTAAGAAAAAATTAAAATCTAGATTTTTTTGTAGTCACTGCTTGAACTCAGTATAGGAGCATTTAAACTTAGGTCAGGTTATGAAAGATCTAAAACACTTGAATCTGAGCTGTTTGTGTAAAAACATGAAATCTATTTGACCATATATGATCCAGTACGAGTCTGTTTTGATTTGTTCTATCAAACAGATGGTGTATGATAAGCACTGCACTAATAGTTTGAAGTAAAAATGTTCCTAAAGAGCTTTCTGACCGATTGAGTCCCCACTTATGACCACCCTAATGGGACGAACACACTCTGTGTTATGACTATATTGATGTAAACCCTCAGGGTACTGTATTCAGTGTGTCCAGGTACGGCTCAGTAATCCATCCCATTCCTCATGGGTGCTGTTTCCAGGATTACCACGGAGATAACCCACAGGTCATTGGAAGTGTGCCAAGGGTGGGACCCCCCACACTGCAGCCAGCACAGTCCCAGTGGTCTGCACTTTTATAACTGATGAGCCTATTGTTTACCTCATGTCCATTTATAGAGGGGCCAGGCAGCGTTTTAAAAGAACAAGTCATTTGTGAAGTCACAAATTATATCATGAAATGATGACATGATTAACTCAACATTTTGACCTGATTATGCCGTCACTGTGCATTATGTTTTTATCCTTAATATGATCCACTGTTGAGATTTGGATTTAAAAAGGGCTTGTCTTTACACATGACCTGAATCTGATTGTTACGGACAAGACTGTGATGATTTGAGGAGTGTAGGAGTGAGTTCAGTAGTTCACATCACAGTGAAATCCCTGCATGGACTAGTGCAAGACACCATTCTTGTACCAATACAATACAAGAAGATTTTTCATGATGAGCATTTCTGAGACTATTGCCTTGCAGTGAGTGCCCATTTTTGTATTTTTGCCCCTGCCTTTACACAGCTACTGGAATCTGCATTTAGAAACAACTTAGACACAAAAGAAACGTCTAAAACTGAAATTCAGTCTGTTTTTCACTGTACAATGTGTGGGACATTTTTGTCCCGGCTTTAATTGGGTCTTTATAACTCAGTGCTGTGGGTTTATCCTCTTGGCGTTGGGTTTCTATCGCTGACTAATCCCTATCGAGAGGTCATTTTTGTTTAGTTCATCCTCTTCATTCCTGCTGTGCTTTTGGCTGACTTCATGCTCTTTGAGCTCAGAGCTGGTGGCCCGGTCTCATCTTACCTTCCAGGTGTCCTAAACCAGCAATAGGTATCCTAGCAACCAGCAGTGATGGGACAGACTCATGTGGGTGCACTATAGCTACTGCACCTTCTCTATTACAGAAAGTCATCTACAACGATTCCCCATGTTTCCCCCATTCTCAATATAGCTCTGGTTTATGTACCGTGACACAATAAAGACCGGAAGAATCCAAATTGAAAAAGTCTCTTTTACTATTGATCTCTTTTTCAATGATTGCTTCTTCACCATATTTTTAGAATTGGTGTTTACTGCACACAGCATTTTCTGTAGGAGAGCAGCATCAGATTCATTCATTCAACAACACGAACCAAAATAGTAGATCTTTCTTGTTTTCAGGACATCGCTCCACAAATGGACATTTCCTTGTGTGTCCAGCATGATTTGCTGAAGAGCCTTTGGCAAAAGCTTTTGGCATTGTCTTGTATTCAGACAGTGCCACACTACCAAACGGCATGTTGGCTTATGCACAGGCCTTCAGGGTGTGTGCTGGGAAAGAATGCACTGTGTGTCACTGTCTATATTTGATCATGGGAATCTGTGCTGTGGTGTACCAGAGTTCAAACAGGGAGGTTCACTCTTAAAGGGGGTCATGGCATAGTCAGTGATTACACACAAGAAACTTGGACCTCTACCACAAGTCGATATTACTAAACTAACTTCAAACTCCCCACAGCCCTCTGTGGTCACATCCAGATGAAGCCATTTTCTCTCAGACTGCACCATTTAAGTGTCTCCATGGCTCCAAGCTTATTTTACCAGCACAATTAATAAAAGCATTCCCCCTTTTCTTGTGTCAGCTATTTAAGGTTAGCTGTGTCTGTGAACAAGGTTTTCAATGTATTCAAAACATTGATGTGATTTTTAAGCAAATCTTAATCTAAGTTTTTCCATACCCCATATACACCTTCTCATCTCACTACATGGTTCATCGTTCCCTTGTGAAAAATGTGTTGATGTCTGGTTCAAGGAAGAGTGTCTTGTCCCCTGCAGCTTTCACAAGCTTTTCACACCTGGCTGTCACAGGGGACAGAGTGAGGCACTGCCCTGCACAGCACAGCACTCCTGTTAACAGTCATAATGAAGTGTTCACCAGCTGGCAGATTTTTCAATGCAGTCAGTGAAAGGAACATATGCACCGAAATCAATGACCTCAGCTTTATTCAAACAAATGTAAAAATGTGACACAACTAAACAAATGGGATTTAGTTTCAAGGTGAAAGGACAGAACTGCAGGTTAGAACTGTTGATACAGAACTTAACGTAATAAAGCAAAACCACTCTCCTGATACAAACTCTGCGGGGAATAAGGCCTGAGAAAATCTCTTCCTGTAGTTCAGACTGGGGGCTGCAGTGTAAAGGTGATTACATGCCACACACATCAGGTGCAGGACCAAAAAAGGCTGAAATGAGAGACGGCTGCGGAGACGTGAAACATGCCTTTGAGAAGTGCTGTAGCCCAGCTGTGATTCACTCAACTAAATGAACATTTAGTGTGTGTCATACTTAGACTAATTGAGATGGGTTTTCTTCACAGAACTCTCTGTTCAAAAGTAATTTCCCCTTGCTAATTTTTACAATAAGGCTCCCAGTAAAAGTAAATATAAAGGGTGTTTAGTTCCTTGTCGAGAAATAGACCCTGAGAAAGTGTGGGTCAATTTAGGCACTCAAGTGTTTCCAGAGACATGCCAAGTCCATATGCCTTCCAGTGTAGCCTCTGCACTGTTGCTGATTTAATGAAAAATCTAAAAAAAACAAAAACAAAAAAAAACTTTTACTATACACATAAAAAGATAATATCTTATAATCGAATCTTGAATGCATAAGTAGAATTAAGTGGCGTATATAATGTGGGCAGAGGTTGCTTTTAACTTGCATTAAGAACTTACTTTTGTTATTAATTAGAAACTTCTTAAAACTGTTGCAGACTTTTGAGAATGTGATAAGCCACAGCTGTCATTGCCTTCCAAATATGGTACTGAATACAAGTCAAAACCCTTCCGCTCCATGTCCATGTCCATGGCTCTTGCTATTGTTTAGATAAGTTGCTAAATGTCTGGCTATAGGGAGTTCCAGCAGAAGTTAACCACACTAAGCAGTGCTTGACCTTATATAGACTTAGATGCATTTGTTTGGCTGCAGAGTCTCACAGCCTCTGAGCAGCAGACAGTGAACAGGTCTAAAAGGGCAGCCAGCAGGGGCCACAGGGTCAGGTTTTTACTAATGCACCTTTTGACTTGTGACAGTCCCTCTGGTCATGTTCTACTAATACTGTCACACAACTTCTGTTGTGACCAGCCCCTCACAGCGGCTACTGAAGAAGGTGTTAAAATGCCATGCGACTAATGACCAGTCTGTCGCAAATGACCCTCCTATTGATCTTTCTCCAACCACAGCATCTGTTCTGCCCTAATTGAGAGGTTTCATGTGTTATACTGTCACATGACTGTTGTAAAATCCACTCTCTTAATGGTGCTGACAAGTCCATGTCACTTTGAGGCAGGTGCCAACCAAATCATATTTGTGCTCTCCTTTAACAGTTAACTGATCAGTTGTATTTCTTAGAGATAATTAAAATTCATTCAATATCATTTTTTAATATTTATGATTAAGATATCCATGTTGCTGGGTTGAGATTTCAGAAAAGCCTGCTCCTTAAGGCCTTGTCAACACTAATTTGTTTTCATGTTAAAGCAGAAACCTCTGTCTGCTGTAGTAGAAACAGGCTGACACACTGGATACTAGCAAAGTCCTATTTGTACAAAATTCACAAAATGTACCCTTCTTTTTCTTCCAAACTTGCCATTTGGACAATATCTACTTGAAAACATTAGGCGGCTGTGAATATGGCATCACCATGTTGCAAGAGTCTGTGGAGGGATGACATAACTATCTGTGTGACATTTTTTTTAAAGATTTTTTTGGCCTTTTAGTCTTCGATATTTAATAGTGACAGAGTAGACAGGAAACAGCTGAGAGAGGGGAATGACACTGCTGTTGTGTGACACATTTTAAAAGATATGGAGAACATGAACATCAACTGAAAAACTGTTCATTAGATCAACAGACATTGATTTTGTCAGGTATATGGTATGTATGGTATGTATAGGTATATGATGTGTACGGTAAAGGCCTGTGGGTGACAGAGCACCCACTAAAAAGAACAGTGAAGGGCACATGTCACCTCAGGGGTCAGAGGTCAAGAGAGCCACACTTCCTGTAGCTTACACACTGAACCCCTGCTGGTTGCTTTACTGGCTCCTTCATTGTTCAGATTTATCATCTGTGCCATTGATGTGGCCTCTCACTGAGACCGGTAAAGACCAAAGAGCATCGCCCCAAACCAGATGTTTCATCCCCAAAGTCCTCTGTGCAGTCTGTCACTGATACACAGTAATACTGATCAACTTCGTTTGGACAGAAACCACTTGAGCCAATAAAGGAATCAGAGACTAACTGGTTTAACTCCAGACTCGTTCAACTTCTGACACTGAAAAAAGCTGTGTTATAAGTGTAATTAGTCTGAAGTATTACAGTAATTAAAAAAAATGGATAGATTAATTTTGGCTATTTGCCTCCTAACAAAAAATACTGATGTTTGAGATGTTATAGCAAATGACAATTTAGATAGAATAAAACATAAAAAAAGTGCATAAAATCAGAAAATGTTTGTCTCAGAAAACACACCAAAAAAAAAAAATCCTTTGTTGGAAAATGGACAAATGGTTAGTGTTTATTGATAGTGCTTATGCCATTTAATTCTTACCTTATCCAAAATAGTTAATAGGGCCAAGTAAATGTGTCAAACAGTTTTCACATCTGCCCATTATATCTACACAGGACAGGTGCTTCAGCAATAAAACACTCCAATGTGTTGACTTTTATAATCATATGAAAAACACTTGTCATTGAAAGAGATTTTCACAATATACTATTATGGTGTGGGGAATCTATTAAATGAAACACTTATGTATTGTATGTATTACTTATTAGTCAAGTTATGATGCAGCAGCAGTGACCAGGTTGACCTTAAGGCAGAAAACGGCTTCTGAGACAAAATTGCAGTCAGTGAACATGTTTTAAGCTTGTAATGGATTTTCACACATAATTTATCTGTCATATCTCCAAACACACAGACATTACTGACATCACTGCAGCCGTTATGTGCAGTTACTTGAGGTAAACATGCTTCTCTGGAGCTCCGGCAAACATGATAAAAAGAGGACAAAGAGACCGTAGAGGAGGCTGTAAGGTTGTGCCTCAGGAAGTTGTGCCATTAAAAATAATGCCAGGGAGGATCACTGATGCATGCTGGGATGCAGAGGTAGAGCGTCAAGGGGCTAATGTGATCACATCAACTCTATTAGCTGAGCGCATGTGGTCAAGAGCTGCTGCACACAAAAGGCCCACAGTATTCAGCTCCTCCACATACCACTGTTATAATGACATTAAAGGCACAGGCTCAGCTCATGACGAGGTATGTAGCTTTTGACTTGTGCAGGTCATATTTAGGTCAGAGCAGGAAAAGGGACACATTCACGCTGATTTGTTGGAAATGTAAACAAAATGGTGTTTGCAAATCTGAATCATGACACATGAATAACAACTCCTGACAATTCCCAAGCTGAAATACAGATCATCCTGCAAAGCATTTCAATCAACACATTCAGATTTCCCAGTGGTGTTCAAAAGCCAGGTGTTAATGATTAAGTAAACACCAATCAAAGCATTTTCATTTTCCTTGTTTAACGTTACGTATAAATGATCTCCATCCATCCTTGTGTTTTTTAAAGATGGCCGACACATATACTATAATGTTGGAGTGGGGTGAAGGGAATTAGAGAATGAATTTCCCTTTTATGAAAAGTTTAGGCTCAATTTGTGGTCTGAAGATTACTTCTGGAGTCAATCGTGGACTAATTTAGCTGAACCTGCAGTAAAAACATCAAACGCAGCACGTCTGTGGGTTTCACCACTCAGGAGGAATGCGGATGTTAATTGCTGAGCCGAGCCAGTGCATTTGATCTGTGCTAAATGACTTGCAGCGTTATGGAGTGACAAATGGCTGAACGGCAGCCAAGTGCAGGGCCTGCTTGACTGTGTAAACACAAGCTTTATCTGGGTTTATGTGCTCGGGTTAGGCTCCTGTGTTTTTATTTAAATACTAAAGGTGAAAAGACTGTGCTGATAGGAGAGATACAGCAGAGATTAACTTTGATTAAATCCCATTTTGAGTTATCGTAGAGCAGATTACAATCAGTTTGATCATGTTTTACATCTAGGAGCAGGACTTTCACTTATGTAAATGAGTTCATTAAGAAGGGGGGATGTTGAGTGGGTGGTGACCACTCAGTAGGGGCCACAGAGGTGACAGAGCAGTACAGAGCAGTAATTAGCAGCACAGTGGTCATTCTGTGTTGCACTGGCCCTAAAGCAGAGGGTCTGTGGTGCCAGAGGGTCATCAGGGCTTCACAGTTGTAAAGCATCACAAGAAACCAACTGTCTGAGCGTCTGCTGTGTGCGTCATAAAAATCACACACTAAAAGCTATGTCAGGTCACATCCTCACCCCTTTTTAAGTTTGGATTAATTAATTTAGATCTGGTGCT
Source organism: Rhyacichthys aspro (assembly GCA_036850595.1). Classification (NCBI taxonomy): domain Eukaryota; kingdom Metazoa; phylum Chordata; class Actinopteri; order Gobiiformes; family Rhyacichthyidae; genus Rhyacichthys; species Rhyacichthys aspro. The sequence continues at coordinate 14,517,605 of CM072152.1, read as the reverse complement.
TTTGTTCTTTGAGACAAAAACAAAATCCTCTAGTCTTTGTCAAAATAATGCGTGAAACATGCAGAATATTATAAATACAATTTTCTAACTGATTTTCACTCTCTAGATGAAACCGATAAGATTCCACACACAGTTTCCCACACACAGTCCTCTGTTTCCCCTCGTTACTGGTCGAGCCAGTATGAAGTCGGCTTTCGATTCTCACAGTGCTCTGCCTCAGGTGTAACACCGTTGACTCATCACTGAAATCAAATGTTCAGTTATCCCGCCATTTACCCCCAAGTTCAGGGACGGAAGGTGTGGCAGCAGGTTATTTTAAGGCTTGTCTGCTGCTGCAAGCCCAACAAATATCCTGTCAGGAAACACCTGGAGGATGGCAGCTAATTGAATTACTCAATAAACCTCAACACTGTGTCTAATAAACATCACCAAAGTAAGTATGTGATTTAAATTAGCCAACAAAGCCACTACTTTGTCAATTGCATGGTCGCATGAGACTGATCAGGACTAGGATCTGTCCTGTCTTAATGCGTGACTCTCATTACAGGAAATGGCTGCTATTAGGAAACGTCCAGTTGGACAAACTTTAACGGCTCACAGCAACTTCTGACCCAACCTGTGTGACGTTTTGAGGACCGTTGACTCAGCTAACTGATCGCAACTGCAGGAAATACTGGTTATAAATTGTCAAACTGGTTGCTGTTGACTTCTGGATAATACTGTCTCAATGGACTCTAATCACATGTTATTAGGAGTCTATATTATGTCAGCAACAAACACAAAACGTCTTATGTAATTAGCTACTGGTCAGTCTGTCTACACTTTATAGATTTTAAAATATTTTGTCCATTCAAATTAATGTTTGACTCCATCAGTGTTATGAAGGCAGTGTGAGTCTGCATTAGGACTGAGAGCTTTGTGCAAAATCAACAGTGGTCCAGGTGCAGCAGATGGCCATCTGGTGTGTGTACTGGTCCACCTCCATGAGCCATGTTGACACAGAGGCCAATGTAGCAGGCTTCATACTGCTGTAAAAGTGCCCTAAATTCACAAATAACTAATTTGTTTTTGTGTTTTAAGACGGGCTGGCAAGCTTCTTGATTATGCTTGTGATTGAAAATGAAATTAAAGTTCCTGCATTTTTGAGAAAACGAATCTGACTAGTCACGTGAATTAAACTATTTCCTTGGGCCTTGTGCACAACCTATCATTTGACTTTGAATTACACAACATTCATATGAGAAAACTCTAATTTTCTCATATCAGCCTATTTGTCCTTTTTTATTTTGGCTCATACTTTACTTAACATAACCTCCACTATTCTCTGACTAATATTTCCAAAAGCTTCATCTTTGGGAGTATTACAAGTAAAGCAGGGGATTTTCAGGGACATTGTCAGCTTCAAGCATCTGGAAATTAGAACGACCAACTGTTTACAACAAAGGATATTCTGCTCAGAGAGATCACATCAGAAAGTATTGTGGTGGGACGAAGCTCAAATGCAAATGGGCAGTTCTTTCTATTGATGTGAGATGATAGACGGTGGGATGGAGATGTCAGCAGGAAGTGAAAATGTCATAATAAGGGTTGGAGGAAGTGCGAGTCTGAGAGATCATTGAGACCACACAATGCCTGCTTTCTGTCAGTGTCGTTGGTGAAGCCTTCCCTTGAGAAGGCCTCTGTTGTGTGGGTGTATTGTAAGGGGTTTCTGTGGATGGACAGTCAGCAGTGGGTCATGCTGTGGAGCACCACAGGAAGATGGTTTATCAAGGTCATTCTTCTGACCCCAGTTTCCTGCCCTCCATAATGACTGATTGTACAATGAGGCAACTCATAGGATTCTGATCACTTTCCCAGCCAAACTATCTCACACCCACAGAAATAATTTTTCTTTCCTTCTTTTGGTAAGTTTTTGTCTGTTGCTCCCTTACTGCAGGATTTATGTTTCATCTTTCCACCAGAGCCTTATCTCTTCTCACCTTCAGTCGATCTGAGCCTGAGCCAGGCGAGTGCTCTCCCACACTGCTTATGTCTATGATACTTCCTGTTCTGTTAAAACAGGCGTTACTCTTCCCTGCATTTTGAGTATCACATGTTCTCAGACTTATAAAGCAATGAGAAATTTAATTTAATTAAAATCAAAGATGAACATCTGCATCTCGTATTTTTATTTAAAAGCACATTCATATAATCTGTCTAACACAAATTGTTCAGGCATTTTTTTTAAATTTTATTTTTCAAATGCAAATTAAAGTTATCTGGGTTTTATGTCTATTTTAAGGTTAAAAAATTAGGGAGTAGACTTTGTAAAACTTGCTTTGAAACATGTATGAGAGTTTTGGTTTGTGTGGTGGCTCTTCAGAGGAAACATTAGTTTATTGACTGGATCCCTGTGTGTCTATTGTATCAAGACAACTATGTGACTGAGTTTGTGTGTTTGGGAGTGTGAATATTTGTGTTTGGCAGTGAAAGTGTGTGTTTGACTTAACTGGCCTGTTGGAGCTGATGCCTTTTCCTGTTCAACCAAAAACACGCAGTGAGCCATGATGTGGTGAATGCACTCTGCACAGAAGAATGCTCACACTTTTATTCTCCAACAGCAAAGGCATGAAGGAATTTTTCACCATATGTGGCTCTTATTCTCCAGTTTTTTATAAGTTTGTTGGTGTGGCTTTTCAAAGAACAATGGTTTCCAGTGACAGCTTTGAAGAATCAAAGACAAAGCATGTAATAAAATTGAAGGCTGCATCTCTTTCTCATTGTGGTAGAGGTATTTTAGGCACTAAGGGGAATTTTCCTATGGTGGCACAGTTTTAAGTTCAGCAGAGAATAAAACAAGGACATTAATGCTTAATGCTCATGCTTTGCCACCTTCTTGTTCCCTGGAGTGTGAATGTGCCCAAAGTGTGAGTGTGCCAAGTTGGCACCAAACTCTGCTCTGCTCTGTGCAGCTACAGTCAGTGAACCATATAAGGTGAACTGGGTCATAAACTGCACCCCAGCTCAGACAAGTCCCGACTAAAACACATTCAAATTGACTTAATGGCACAGAAGAGTGACACCTTCCAGGGTTGGTGCACATATTGAGCTTTGGCAAATCCATCTAAATATTATCACTGACCCATTAAAAATATGTGACAACATGTCAGCAGACCAGTCTCTAATGAAATAAGAAAAGTGAAGAGTTTATTATACAAGCATCTGAACTGGTTTTATTTAGACCATGGGATTGTGGTTTGTTTGTAAAACAGTGATGTACTGAACACAGGAAGTAGGGTCTGACCTCAGAGACCATGTTTGGCCAGACTTCTTCTGTTATGATTCCCATGAACTTTATGGAGCTGTTTTGGGAAGGCAGCTGTGGGTTTTCTAAATAAAGTTTGTTATTACAATCCTGAGGATAACTTCACTTCGGGCATCATCTTTATGTGTTGACTAAAAAAAGTGAAAAGCTAAACCAGTTCCAGTAAAGAATCAAGAAGTATCAAAATAAAACAACTGTTAATGAAAGACTATGTATTATATTTTGGAAACAAAGAGAGAGCTGAGATTTAAACTCTCTAAATCTGAGGCCAAATATATCCTTCTTGTGGTGTCCTTTACTCCTCGGCCAAAATGAAAAGGAAACAAAAAAAGAACATTAATCACTGAGTCCTTTCAGTCTTGAGGCCAAACACCCCCCTCTCTCCTCTTCCTGTCCTCTCTGCTGCTGATAGCTTAATGATGATTTTCTTTGAGTCTTCATGGCCAGCCTCTGGACAGAGACTGTGCAACATAAAGCCATAGTTCATATAGTTTATCACTGATGGGTCATTTTCAAGTAGACAGTATATTAATGGCTGCCTGGTTTAGTGATAGATGTGGGAACAAAACACTGCTGGGCATTGTTCCAAACATGTAACTCAACTTCAAACTGCACAGACATTATTCTCTCCTCCAACAAATTTCTGTTACTCTCTCTATATGATAAATGCAATGAATTTGAGGCATTGCTCCTGTCTGCTTTTTCAAGCTGAAGGTGTGATGACAACTATCCACTGTAGTGGACGTCAAATTAGCCTTTACAAAATACTGTACTATCACTTTTTAATCCATTCATGTAATCAGCTAACACTAGCAGCCTTTCATTCATTACCAGCATCATCTTATCTTACACTTACTCTCACAGAGCTCTCTTTTCTCCCAAACACAAACAACGTTTGATCAAATCCTCACATGATGCCTCAGGCCCAGTGGCCACGTCATTTAAGTCGAAAGTTTGCAGGCCGCTGTTTTTAATGTGAAGGATCAATGGTGGATCTACGTAATCACAGTCAGCAGCTTCCTGTGAACTTGTGGGACTACGAAAAGCACAGAGTGCCCCATTCTTCTGACAAAAGGAAATAAAACTCACAAGATTTCAACTGAAATCAGCCAAACCCACATTTGTCACTATTTGCAATAATCAAATAAAGATGACACAAAACAGATTAGTAACCTGAAATGGCATCTCCGTTTTAATCTCTGTGTAGCATTTGTATAACGTTTTTCCTCTTTACCTTTGTTTGAAATACATATATTTAACTGCTGTTGAATGTAATAGTTCCTCTCCAGTGTGTCCTTAGTCCTCCTATAAGGGTTGAAATCATATTACAGAGAGCTACTATAATTACAGCATGTTTCTATAAACACTAAAGAATCACAACAAACAACTTGCCAAATTTATGCACATGGCCGGTCTCGTTTTGTTGACATAAAGAATAATTCTGGCACAGCTGACGGCGGTGAGGGGTTAGTGGTTCACTGAGTGTGCTCCTGGTCTGAGCACAAGCACCAAAAGAGCCTCGGTATCTTTTAATTAGGTGCTGTGTGTTCAGTAGTTTGGACTGGACCACCAAATGAGGCAGCATTACCCCAGCAAATCTGCTTTAGATCATTATATGTGCCAAAATGAAACCCTGCTTGAACTGTTTACTGTCACTACTATTAATGTCTCATGAGCTGTGAGCACAGCTTGGGTGGCATCCACCATTCGTCCTTAAGAGTTTGAAAAGTTAAGTCATTTACAAGTCTCCAGTATTAGAGACTCATGTGCCCAGTCAGGGTTGTATGACATTCATTAACACATCAACAGATTTGACACTAAATGCTGCCTAATCTATGGCTCCATGCTTAACTGGTACATTAACAATTCAAATGTAGGGCTTTCAGGTAGAGCTTAGTTGTGTCATCACAACCACTTTACCTTTGCTTTAATGAGAGAGCTCGATTTAGGATCTCAATGATTCATTTTTCTAAGGATATAATATACAATGAGGAGTGAATATTTTGATGCAGTTACAAACAATTGCACTTAAGTTAAAAAATATGTTAAATAAGGGCATCGTTGTTTCAAGCTTGTTTTTAAAAAATGTCACATTTTTCCTCACAGATTTGTGAGCGATGGAAAATGCCACTGTAGTGTTGGGTAAATGTTTTGACTGTGTCCTGGTGAGAGTTCGTTACTTCTCAGCTGAAGTGCGCTCAGCAGTGTGCTGCAGTGACATTCCTCTGAGACCTAGATAAACAGCTTAAGACAAACAGCACCCCATACATTCTCTATAAAGTCAGTGTGCTTGATATGGGACATGATTGGTGAGGCTGGCTGCAGGATGGAGCATGGGAATGGGCTTTTAGGGAAAAAAACACCTTATCTTCCTCATGCCTCATGCATTTTCACCTGAATTGATGAGCAAGGTGATGATTAGCCTTGATACATCATTCTTGTATGTGTGCTTTACTGTGAGCACAACTAATGGCTCCATTAACCATGTGTGCGGATGAGCTGGTGTCACCTGTGGAAGTCTACAGCTAGAGTCAGTTTAATGAAGCAAGGGGCAATTAGTGTGAGGCTATGCTTCATAAAGCAAAGGCAGAGTAAACCCCATCTGCAGCCAGCTGTTTAACCTCCTTTTACCTCGTGATGGACACAAGAGAATGACCTCATGAGGCACACAGCTCAGTGAAGAGACAGCCTCTGCCTATGGCCCTCCTGCAGCAGAACTACAGCGCTGCACAAATTTATCACTAGTCTTTCATTTATTTTTTTACCTTTTTTTTTAAATTAAAGACCAGTCACAGCAAACTGCATTACCTTCTAAATGAAAACAAAGGAAACCACATTCATTTTCTGTGCAGCAGTAGTAAAGGCCTCTTTTAACTAATCTAACCCAGTTCTAAAAACTATCATGTAAGTTCGAGCAGAGCAGGAGATGAACATTAACATGAAGAAACACAGAATCAGAAAAGATAGGTTTAAATAGTCTTTATTTCCAATATCTGCATCACTGTATCACAGTACATAATAAGAAGTGAGAGGAATGTTGTATAAAAATAAAGTGACTCTATGCATTGTTCATTTTATATATGTGTGTGTGATTCAGTCAGATGTAGCCAATAATGTCCTTGCATATTAATGGCTGTCGATTGCCTGATTTCATTAAGGCAGCAAAGTGGAAGAAACCTGTGTCCAGCTCATTAATCCCTGAGAGGGACTGGTGGAAAAAGGGCACTTTGGACTGTGATGGTGCGACTGGACAGGACAAGCGCTTTGACGCATTTGCAGTCCTGTTAGCTCCTGATGAGTCTGTGTGCACCCTCATCTTAACTCTGTCCTCGACGCTCTTAGAAAAGCCGGATAACTTCTTCCTCATGTTGACAAAGAAGCCTTTTCCCGTCCTTTTCCCGTTTGTCTGCTTCGGTTCTGAGGGTTCAGGACATTCCGGCAACTCCATCCAGTTATGTATCAGATCTGCAAAACTGTTGTCGCCCAAGACCAGAGGCTGGCGGTTGCGTCCTCTGGTCAGTAAAGAGTTGGTCCAGTCCTCAGGGTCGCTCACACCAAAAGCAGTCCAACTCTCTAAACAGACATCAGAGGTGGACTTTGGTCGAATACGTCCACTAGGGGCTCTGTTTGTGCGAAGACAAGCGGAGGAAGACACCCTGACGTTCCTCGTCCTTCTCAGCACAACCCTCTCGTCCTGCCACGACGCTTCAGAGTAGCCAGAGTCAAAGTCCAAACTCCTGTGGCTGCTGGGAGTGCTCAGATCCAAGCTAAGACTAAGTCCAAGCCGACTATCTGAGTCCTCCTCACCCTCCTCCTCTAGTGGACTGGCCAGGCAGCAGGCCGAGTCGTATGTACTGGCCGTGCTCGCGTCTGACATCCGAAAATGAGCTCGCTGTTCCCGTTGAAGGGCTCGCTGCTGACAGGCTCTCGCCACAGCAGCATGACGAGCTAAAGCCGGCAGCTGGCTGTTGAGGGGAGCGAGGGGTCGTCTGGAGGTATTGCTGCAAGTTTTTCGCAGATGTTTCAAGTCTTGTAGAGACCTCATCATGTACTGCATCTGCTCTCGTAGGGAGTCGTTGGTGTCGCGAAGGCAGTGCTGAGGAAACATAAAAGGAAGAGTCAATAGAGAAACAGAAATCTATAGGGGCAGAACAATAGTAATGACAAGGACTTTTCGGCGGGCAGGTTCAGGCTTGCACACAACAAAAATCATTTTACAATAAAGAACACAAAACAAACCAACTGTTAGAGTGAACGCCCTATATTTAGACTGACAGGATGAATCAACTCCAGACACAACCTACAACAAACTACAGGGACTCAAATCTGAAATCCTCTGACGTCACAGGAACAAACATCTGCAACATTTATGGGTCTAGACTCAGCTTCAGGGACTGGCTCTTTGAGAAGGGCTACATATGAAATAACTAGCGACACACTAAAGACATATACTGCTGTTTCCTGCTGTGCTGATTGGTTAGAGTCAGCCAGTGAGCTGCAGTGGTCCACTCTCAAACTCAAACAAGGCACAGGCAATCATGTGACCCTGTGCATGTGTGGAAAAAGTCAAGTGACAAAGAAAAATATATAAAGTGAGTGCATTTAAAATCTCTATGCATTATTAAGTCTAGCCTATATATTGCAACAAGAGATTGATATTTCTATCATAAAGGTCTAGCCAACATTCACATTATGATTTTTTCTTCCACTCCTGTTCCCTCCATGGGTTTTGAGATCTTGCAATAACTTGACAAAGAGCAGGGAACGTAATACGCGTGATGTACGTACAGCCAAATACTACGCCTGGATGTCACGTTTTTTTACGCAGCAATTACTACTGTGCAGCATTCAAAGAGCTGATGTATCAAGGGCATCCAAGCATCACTGACCGTTCAACCCTCTGCTCCAAAAAGGCTGTCTTTACTTGCTTGGTTACTTTTCAATTTAGCTTTATCGTTTTATTGTAATGTAAGTGAACTCACCATTTTGATGTCCTTCCTTTTCATCTGTAAAGTTCAAATCCTGCAGCAGAAATCAGATATTAGTTTTAATTCCAGACAACTCTACATTTTGAAGAGATCCAAAGATACTCACGTCTCACTTCAGTGTCCTGGGGTAAAATAAATTCCCATTAAAGTTTGCGCACTCGGAGTGGGTCCAGGGGTGTGACGCTGCGTAATCCTGCTGTTCGTACAGAGGCAGATGTGGAGAATGGTTGAATTCAGCTCTGCTCTCCTCCTTTTACACCTCCGCGGGCCGCCGCTACTTATTGCGACATGTGAGCGAAGCAGCCAATCAGCGCGCAGGAATGCCAGGGCTTGCGCGTTAACGAATCCAAAATGGATAACACAACAAGCAAAAAACAGCACAGCAAAAACTGAAAAGAGGGAATCAGCGTACCCAGTCGGTGTTAGAAAAGAGTCAGAGCTTGGTGTAATGAAGATAAATGGAGTGGCAGATTAGATAGCACTTTTAAGCTTTAGTCACTTTCAACCTGATAACCTCAAAGGATCAGAGTTTAACTGATTTCAGAGTGGACAAATAGAGATCTTTTTAAGGTCACTGTAATTATTCATTATATATGCTCAGATTAATTTGACTTAAAAATGATATCCCCCACGTTTGTAACATCTATTTCATTTTTATCATTTGCACACTGCACTAAATGTATGGAACTGCTGTATATTTAATAGTTTAGATCCTCTGCCCAGCCAATATATGTGGCCTACTCTTTAGCTCTTTATCGTGCACAATTTCTTCAACCAGTTTTGTCAGTTAATTCCACAGTTATCGGTTATTATTGCACTGTCCAATTTCACTAGTGGCCTATATAGTTTAGTGCACATATCAGACTATACACACTGTATACTCTTGCTGCTCAGTGCACTTCTTTGTAGATGAAATTGCATTGTTTTTGGGACTAAACATCTTCAATATTTAACCAGATGCCTTCTTTGAAACCTTTCAATCAAATCCCAAAACAAAGTAGGTTTTATTTATGTATAGAGCAGTGTAAGCCCTTGTTTATCCAGTGTTGGAATATCAGATTGTGATGTGCATTTCTTCTGTCGGCCGTTTGCAGCTGATTTGAGTCGTGGCTCATCCTGCTGGTGCCACATTGTAAATGCCTGAATAAAAGTGTAAACAAAAAGCCTCAATGTAAGTAATCTAGAGCCTAATTGGGCATTGAGCCTGTAGCCCTGACAGTCGTTTGGCACTCAATTTTCCATTCAGACTATTCAGTGAATGGATGTTTATGCAAATCAGCCGGTTTAGGAGGACTGAGTTCATTACTGGTGGGACTTGATGGCCCGCTGTTCATGTGCAGATGTCACAACATTACCATCAAGGTGACATGTCTGAACCTGTGGAGCTAACATGACCCAGTAAGGATCATATCACATGAATCACTTATACCAACTGATTCCTCTTTGCGTTATAATGGAATTTCTATATTGCCACATCATGAGTTCAGCAGGCTTTTCATATTCTCAGTAAGGCGTCGTACTTCTATGGACTACTTCATGTACTGTGCAGTCACAAAAGACATACATTTAGAAAACTGCTCACTCCAGGCTCTTGGCTTTTATTTATGCTGCACAAAAAGCTCCATTAAGAACATTCCTCCCGAACCCCCCAGACTAATATCACCACTCAACTTTCCAGGCTATGCTTTAAGTAGTGTTATGAGGCAGCTAATGGCATTGTGATCATTTCAGTTTTCTGCATGAAGTGGCCTATACTTTGAGGTTTTCAAATTTAGACATATAGCCTAATGGATCAAATAACTATAACCGTATGACATCCATTAAATAACTAGTGTAACAATTGACTTTGTGAGTATTGCATAGCTTTAGGCTGTGTTCAAGAATATAAATTATTACTTGCGATGTTAATTGTAGTGTTTTACAGCTTTAAATATGACCACTTTTTTGGGGAAAGAACATTTGTACTTTAACTCTTATAGCTCCTGCTTTACAATAGCCTCATGGTGCTGCTCACAATACTATATACTAATAATATTCTTTTTATAGCTCAGGCTGTTATTGTGAAAATGATCTTATTCTACAATCTAGGTCCTACAAATACACATAGAAATGCTGTAGTAAACTGCTACCTTCAAAGACTGAGGCCCTGAGTTGTACAGTTGCAGCGCCCTCTAGAGTCTATCTGCTGCGACACAAAAAAAAACCAAAAGTGTTTTTAAACTCCCGGGTCCCGATGTTGATAATGTTAAATGCTGCAAAGTCTAAAATTAGGCTTAGAGCTCTCGGACTTTACGCATTTGTTTTATGCGCTTACACTCTGGTTGATAAGACATGAGCAGGTCTATGTGAAGAGCTAATACAAGCCACAGTAATTATCATCCATGCCACCTATTATACCATTAACTTAACTCACTGAATTCACTCGGCTCTAAGACTTAGTGCGTCGTAGGACATTCACAAATGATATATTATCACTTTTCACTTACTGCTTTGACACATGTCAGTCATTACAGACACAGAAACAGACTGCTGCACCTTCAAACGGACCTTGTCAGAGATGACTGTCAAAAACAAGCCAATGCAACAGGAGCGCTTCAAGAAATGGACAAAAAAATAGGTCGCAATTGTCCACTAGATGGCGCCTACGAACTGTAACATGACTGGCAGCAAACTCGCATTCTCATACACAAACTAAAATGAAGAGTAAAAGAGTGCAAAATCAGGTGATCTCTAGTTTTATTTAAATTAAATCATATAGGACTTTAAAGCATTTAATATTTACCAAAAACACTAACCTTTTTTTCTGAATTAGAATTTGTCTCATTAATCATCACTATATACTGTATTCATAGGCAGAAGATGGAGGAAAAATCTAGGTGCACAATAGGTCAGACAGTTCTGAAAATGTATATATAGGAGTCATTTGTAAACAGAAGTCAAGGCACAAACATACTGCAACAGACATGGAAATGGTACTATAAAAATGAGATAATGTTAGCTACACACACACACTTTAAATATCTGCTAGACTTTTGCCATTATTTCTGCCCACGTTAATTTTTTTCTGAAACATTTTTATTTTATTTTGTTTTTTTCATTTTATAGGAATATTGGGTAATTTGTGCAGATTACAGAGCTAATACTTGCCACCTTCAGTCATGCACAATAATATATGGTCGGCTATCAATTGTGAACTCATGTAAACAATATAGAAAAGCACTTTTCCTTTATCAGCCATACAGGATGTCCATGCCTGTGCTTCTTCTCTTTAAAATATAAGCTTTATGTGATTAAAAGTTTAATATTTGCACATCAGAATCTCTAAGGTAAAATGAACGCATTTATATAAAATGTTTCCTTTGCTTCCTCTAGTAATTGAAAATAAAGAAGAAAAATATAGAACAAAAATACAATAATAAAAGTTGATTTGTGGTAAAAGCCCAAAGAGTTAACAACAGGAGCAACTGGACGAGCAGTCGTTATAATTCTGCAAGGCTCGGCAGGTTCTCAGTCCCTCAGGCGTCTTTATAAAAAACGGATCAAAGCGGAGATTGTAGTAGGCCAGTGCAGTCATTCATGATGTGTGTACTTCCTCATCGTTATGAACTGTTCAAGTAATCTAAGAAAACAGAAGACACAATAAAGTCAGCTCAATAAAATAAGAAGACATCTGATGCTGTTGGTGAACAACCATGTATCTGTGAAAGGTCATATTTGACACATTCGTCATTTGTAACCAGAATACCACTTATTCATATCATTAATAAGAGTAGACATTTTGTTGTTGGTAAAAACAGTGAAACGTTGAGATACAAGGCTTGCTCCCCAAAGATTTAAATGTAGTTTAAAACATCTCTCTTCACCTTGACTTTTTGTCTTGACTTGTTAGTTTAAAAGAGACCACAGTCCTTCAGGTTGTTCTTGATGATAACGTCGGTGACTGCATCGAACACAAACTGCACGTTCTTGGTGTCGGTGGCACACGTGAAGTGGGGATAGATTTCCTTGGTGTCCTTTCTCTTATTCAGGTCCACAAATTTGGCCTGGATGTAAGCCTGGGCGTCCTCGTACGTGTTCGGACCTGAGAAATGAAATGGAAGAGGTCAAACTGGTTTATGTTTAAATAAAGTGACTGAAGCTGTGGCTGGTGTTCATGAGAGCGTCAAAACAATACCAGAGTACTCAGGGAAGCAGATGGTCAGAGGACTGTGGGCAATCTTCTGTTCAAACAGGTCCTTCTTATTGAGAAACAAGATGATGGATGTCTCTGTGAACCACTTGTTGTTGCAGATGGAGTCGAACAGCTTCATGCTTTCATGCATCCGGTTCTGAATAGGACAAAGAGAATAGTACAGATTAAATTGATTATTTTAGAGAACTAGAGCACATGGAAGAGCTCACAAAAACTATACTTTTGAGGCTCCTCAGTACGGTTATGTATTTTTTTTAATCAAAGTTCAGCCAGATTTACCATTTCTTCATCCTCTGCTAGGACCAGGTCATAAGCGCTCATGGCTACACAGAAGATTATGGCTGTGACCCCTTCAAAGCAGTGGATCCACTTCTTTCTTTCCGACCGCTGGCCACCCACATCAAACATCCTGCAAAGAAAGAAAAAAAGGGAAAATGTGCTATTTTTTGGGAGAGAACTCCTGGGACAGACAGTGAAGAAACAACAGTCCTTCAAAGTGACAGACGAGTGGCCTGAAGGTGTCCCTCTGGAGCCATTTTCTCTCTAGTCTTTTGCCGTCTTCTGGACTGGCTGTTTGTTGCACAGCCTCTGTCATTTTCTTGGCGTGTTCCTACAGTTGCTGTGGCAATAATAGGGTTTATAAGAGCCTATGGTAACATGACTGCATGCTTTTTAATGTCCTTTTTATTCATAAAGATAAATTGTGTGTACCTCAAAACACCTAAAAATATTCACACCAAGTTATGACCAAGACTAAGGGCAAACCAATCCTGAGCAAGTTTTCCCTTTAGTCATAATAAGGATGATGTTAAGATTCAGTTGTGGTTTTGACCGATGGGTATTCCAATACAAGACCAAGTAAAACACGCTCTGAGATGAGATGAAGACCTTTAAAAAGTGGCCTGTTCTTGTACTAGTAAAGAAAAAGTTTATGTAATGTCTCTTAATGATGTACTTTGGCCTGCCAAGTTTTCACTTTGCAGATGCAATTGAGCAGAACACCAGCTCCAGACAGACAACATCAAGCTGAGTAAGCAAAGCACATTATAACAGTGACATACTTTAAAGTGTTTAACAGGAGTCTCCTCTCCAGCACTGCTTACTTAAGCTCAATATATATCATTGCTCAAGTGACTGCTGCAACTAAATATGTGCTCACTGGATTTGGTTTATATCCTTTACAAAGTACTGTGGACATAACTATTACACAAAGACAAACTACAGGCACAAGACACATTGTTTTAATTCCTTTGTCACAATAAAGCCAGGAATCACCTATTGGTAAACCGAGAGTCTTACTTGAAGTGCAGGTCTTTGAAGGTGAAATGCGTCTCCACAATGCCTGTGGTCTTGACCCGAGTCCGCAGGACATCTTGCTGTGTGGGGATGTAGTCTGGTTTGGCTATCCTCTCCAAGTCATTCAGATAGCTTATGAGAAAACATACAGATCAAATAAGAGACTGAACCAAAAAGCTATGAAGTCTATACAGATAAAGATTTACACACTAGTCAAGATTTACTCTTACAAGAGGCTGCTACATCTTACATCAATAAAGCAATCAACACTGAGTTTGAGTTTGCATTAAGATATTTTTTTTCCATAGAAAGAAATAGTGAATACATAAAACTGTGTTGCTGTAATCGGTGACTAAGACCAGACATTTCTTATCTATCATTCATCACCTACACACTTGGTGATGGTACTGAGTGTAATCTGCAAAAGCCCCAGTCTGGATATATCTGTTAGAATGAGTGCAAACCACGTGGCTGGCAGTTTAATCATAATCCCACTCACCTCAGAGAAGGGTTTAGTCTGTTTTTTTTGTCTGCACATCAGATATTATAATAGTTAGATTTGGCCATTTGGGTTTTGCGCATAAAAATTAATCAAATTTTAGAGGACTTTGCTCACTCACCCTGATAATGGGCCAAGCAGTCTCATACAGAGACACCAGAGCAGTTTTACACACCTGTTTATCTCATATAACACATCTTTTCTTAAAAATTACCTTTCCTTCTTTTACGCTTACATGCAGCATATATTTCAAGACTCATTTAGTTCTTTTGGGTCTTGAAGGCCATGATCCAACACTGTTCACCCCACTTGTTGCTGAATGTGCAGTTGTGTTTGCTAAATGCTTGCAGGAAACTTTTCTGAGAAGCTGAGGTAAAGGTGTTATGATTAAAGATGCCAATACAAACAGAGAGTCCCATTCCCTCTGTGTAAGTTAAACACTGCCTCACTTCCCCAACTGTCAGGTGTCATATTATAGTCAGTCATTGTGTATTAAACAGAAATCACTGCAGTATTCGTGTCATGCTGCAGATGGCAACCAGCAGGTTTTGAATGTGCCTTTTTTGTCTTCTCTGAATTCCTATTACAGAGCAGCAGCACATCCCTGTGGGACTGAGCAATAAGTACCTCTCACCTCTCTGCAGCAGCCTCACACAATTACCACAGGTTTTCACTTTCATTACACGGCTAAATTACGACAATGTGGTTAACAAACAGCGCGCTTGCTGATGAGGACCATTGAGGTAATTAAAATCTGCAGAGAGAGGAAGTGGATGGCTGTGTGTGTTACAGATTGGTCTTGAAAGTGAATGCCAGTAGTTTACAGAGCTCTATAATGACTGGCTACATAATGATATTCCAAAAAACAAATGAACGTATTTAAAAAGTCTCTCTCTGTGATGTTTGGTGGATAAGTCCAAAGGGTGTGATGAGTGTAGAGCACTCACTAGGGTGCGGAGTCGTTGACCTGGTACTCCCGGGCCCGTGTGAAGCAGCTCTGGACACCGCCATCGGCCCACAGCCGTTTGATGACATTGGCCAGCTCTTCTGGCAGCGCGCCTTGCTCCTCTGCAGTTGATGACAGGGCAAACAGTTGGCGAGCATCATCCTGTAAAGTGAAAACACACAAAGCATAACTGAGAAAAAGAAGTTTCTCCGTCTGAAAAACCTGGGTGCTTTTTAAGTGTAATTGGAGTTCAGATAAGATCAATTACAGCCATGCAGGCAGCCAACTCCAGTCTCTTCTGCATCCATCTGTTTGGGTTCAGTGGAGGGCAAGGACACAAGGTTTTGATGTTTGTCCTCTTCTGCGTATTAGTTAATCATTGCCTGGCCTTCTACATCAACACACTGTAGGTCACACTTGCAGCCCTTTGCTGAACGACACATGGTGGTAATTAAAATCCTTCAAAAACGTAGTCCTGTTTTAATAAATGGCAGCGTTGCAATGTTTAATATGGTAGCTCATAGCGGATAATTTTAGTCTCTTACATTCAAAAGACACTAAACGAAAGTATTAAACAGACATAATCAACAAAGAGTAATATTGCATTCAATAAGCCAACTATTTGGTGGATGTGAAGACATTTATCACTCCCCTCAGAGGGTCAAACCCCACATTCACAATAAAAATTGCTCATATTGTCTGTATGCCTTCCAGTGTGTGAGGAATATTATAATCTTTTTAATGAGTCACAGCTTACGGTCCCTTCAACAAAACGTAAACTTCGTGGGGACTATGCTTTTTCTGTCATGTCGCAAAACTCTGGAATGAAGTGTCTTTAGACATTAGACAGGCTCATTCACTGCCTGTTTTAAATCACTTTTAAAAACACACTTTCTCTGTGGCGTTGTGAGTCGAGTGAGTTGTGGTCATTTATTATCTTTCTGTTGTTTTAACTCAAGTTTTTAGTGCTTTTGTGCATATAACTTGAGTTATTTATTAATTGTGTGTTTTATGTTGCTTTTAATTTTTGTTTTATGTCCTCTACAGTTTTATTGCATGGTGTTTGTATTGTACTGTGTTCTGTGTTTTATTGCTTTTATTTATTTCTTGTGTACAGCACTTTGGCTGACTGCACAGTTTTAAAAATGCTTTATAAATAAAGTTGGTATGGTATGAAATATGCTTGAATCCTGGGTCAAGACTCAAATGATTTACAAGACCTTATAGTCTTTCAGCCACGGGGCTTTCTTCTCTGGTCAAGACAAATGTGACATACACAGACAGTTGAAAAGCTCCTTCCATTTAAAGCCGTGTTTATCCAACTGCTCAGAAGTGAAGGTCACAGAGGCCACTCACATTTGGGAAGAGAGAACATACCAGAGATATTTCAGAGATATAAAACTGATATTCTGAGACTTTGGGGTTTACAACAAAACATTTGCAGCAGTCTTTGCAATCCAATCAATATATAAGTTGGCATTAAATTAACTGTTCTGAACCCTTTGCCTTTTTGGCATTTCCATGCTGATATGGTGTTGTGAGCATTGATAAACTGAAAGGTCATATGATCTGTTATTTATTTACAGTGAAGTTCATGGAAAGAGCCCATGAATCAAACATCGTGACACAGTTACATTTTCTTTCCCCTTGCATTTAGCCTGATTTATTTGTATGATATTTCTGTGCCTGCTATCTTTATATAATGCCTTGTTGGTGCCGCATATAAAGGCAGTGGCAGTAGATGTTATGATAGAAAGTGACAGTGCACTGTGGAGAAATTTCTTAGCTGCATAGTTTGTGGCCTCACATGCTTACGGCTAGATATGGTGGGTTAAAATGGAGATGAAGCAGAGGTTTCTGTGGTGATTAGAACAGATCATAGATATCCCTGAACACACTACAGCATTGTGAGTACTGAGGAATGCTCCTTAAGGCTGACACAAGTTTTACTTCACAAAACAGTAATCTTAAATACATTTGTTTTTGTGATGGCAGATATGACCTACCGCTCTAGCAGAGTCCTCATAATCGATCTTAAGATTATCCATGGCTTTGATGATGGTCACAATGGACTGGATTGTGTTACTGTAGACAACTGCTCTGTACTGCTTACACTCGTCTTCTGAGTATCCATCCTCGTGGATAATCCTGAAAAAAAAGGGCAAAAACATTTTTTACTCATATTTGCATGATTCAAATTAATTCAAACCTAGGTCTCTGCATGTGTGAGAATAACTGGGTCAAGGGATTGTGTATCACTCAGCTCAATGATGTGTGAACAAAAAGAAACAGAAAGAATAAGACTTAAAATCAGATGGATGCTGCTGGGCTGTAAACCAAACAGCGGCATCACTCCTGGCCCGTCACAGGCCAGAGACAGGGCCACACAGCCAGGATGCCCATTGGCTGTGTGATGTGCTCAATGGGACCTGATTAAAATGCAAGTGAGCCCACTGAGCAACACTGCACATCCAAAAGGACTCAAAGCACACACTGTTTCAACAGCCTTTTCATCCAAACATCACTATTTATGTAGATATGTAGATACTTAGCATGTTTCAGTTTGAGTTATAATTACTGCCAACACAACGATTAGTCTTCACCTAATATACTCCTTTAATACAAAGACAAAGAGAGCACACGGAGAACCTCTTCAGTTCAGTTTGCCGTTTCAACAGTTCATTGTTCCTACTTCCTACGATGAATAGTCTACTGTGAGCAAAATATCCAGCAGATTTTTAAAACTGGGCTTGAACTGACATCCAGTAATTTACACTTTTTTTTTTTTTTTTTAATTTGTGAAACATCCTTCTTTTCCCCATGCAATTCTATTTGTGGCTTTTCAGTAACAAATTTCTAATTCATCTGTAATCTGTAACTCAGTCAAAGTTAGATAAAAGTGTCTGGACTTTGAAAGGGAACAAGAGTAAATAAAACACCATAAATAATACCAGCATTTATCTGTTAATTATATTTCAAAAATATGTAGCCATTAACCATTAAAAATGCTGTGGTATGAATGTACCTACACCTTGATTAAATGGTGTATGTTACAATATTAAATATCATTGTCAGATATAGAATTTTGTCCTTTATTATTTCAAACTGCATATATATGCTCAGCTAAGTAATTAATCTGCAATAACAACACAGAATAGTGCAAGACCTTTATGCTACTGACATATACTTTATATAA
Source organism: Rhyacichthys aspro (assembly GCA_036850595.1). NCBI lineage: Eukaryota > Metazoa > Chordata > Actinopteri > Gobiiformes > Rhyacichthyidae > Rhyacichthys > Rhyacichthys aspro. The sequence goes on along the minus strand of CM072152.1, from coordinate 14,499,184 downwards.
GAAACATATATGGATAATACAATTATTACATATCCCCATCACACCAGTCCATGTGATTTATGTCACATGATTTATGTCTCACATGCCTTGTGTTCTTATATATTAGTGTTTTTGGAGGAAAAACAAAACAATACACAGCTACTTACTTCATCTGCTTCACAATGGTACTCTTCCCTGACTCCCCAGCACCTGCAGGACAGAACAAAAACAGGCACAAGTTAAAAATATGCTTCTGTTAGGTATAATGTAAACAGGCAGCCACAGGCTGTCTCACATCTGGACTATTGTCTTTACCAAGCGTTTGCCAGGATCTTAGATTAGGCCTGCGACACATCTCAGATGTCATTTTCAGCCACTCTCCCTCTCACTGTAAACTTACAGATGAAAGAAAGTAGTGCTGGTGTACTAAACTGCTTCCATAGCTCGTCATTTCTCTTTTACGACACAAGACTTTATCATGGGAACATGTTAATGGAAATGTCTAGCGCTGACAGGATATAGGCTTTTCTTATCCACTGCTATGTTTATTCTAACAGCCTGAGGCGACCACAGAGAGCTCATCTGCCACAAGGAATCGAACATTACACTTAAAACACACAGACACACACCCAGGGGTGCCTGTCAGTGCACTCTCCACTCATTTTCGCCTGAGGTGAAGTCTTTCTGGGATGACCCTCAAAATACACTGCACACAGCATGAAGCTCACACAGCAAAGCCCTTGGGTAGGAATAAGCTGAGATAGTTTCCACAGACAGCTGTCAGCGCCTGCTCCTCCATGTGTATGAGCGCAGAAAACATGCAGTCTGCTGTCTCCACTGAGATGTGACCAAAACATCCACAATAGCTGAAATTTGAGTGTATACCTAAGTTTACAGCAGTCAAAAGAATGTATCTGCTACCCTGACTATTGTACCGTAAAAGAGGGAAAAGAACATTTGTTTCTAGTTCTTTGTGTGTCTTAACAGAAAACTCACAATCCCGACTGAAGAATGTTATATTTATTTTAGTGCAGAAATGAGCAGTGCTTGCTTTGGATAAAATTCCACTAAAAGAAGTAAAACAGTATAGATTAAATTACATCAATAATACCTGAACACACACAAGCTCATGCAGGAGTTTGAGTCCAGTAAACCACAGCTGCTTGGTGTTCAGACTGACCAAACAGGCTGAGCCATAGGTTGTACAGATGGCTAACCCTCACCCTCACCCTACAGTTCAATGAGCCACACAGCCACTATCATTTAGCTAATGTTACATCACAAAGAGCCAGACTGTGCAGTAGAGCAGCAAATCAATCAATGAGCAGAAAACTAAAAGATATATAATGACAATTGGGTTTTTGACTGGTTACATTGCCACAAAATGAAAGGTCACATACGTTGTCACTTAATGTACTGTACTAGTGGCTACTGGCCGGGACAGTTTGGGGACTTTCACTATATACTCTTTTAAGGGTCAGAAGTTCAAATCAAGTTCATAGCTAAACACTGCAAAACCATGGGATCAACTTTGCAATGAATGTTACATAATATTGCATTAGAGTTGGATTTCTATAAAATGCATCTATAAGGCAAACAGTGTAATCCTTTTATTATTAATACAACAGGGCACACAGCTCTGTGCTGCACTGTTCTGATTTAATAATTCATGTTAGAAGTGACAGAAAAAGCACAACTGGAACAAATGCTGTTAGTCAGTTTCCTTAATTTTTACAGAAGCTGTCATGTCTCTTTAAAGTAATCAACCTCCAAATTAACGTAACATCCACACATAAATTCAGCAGAGCTAGAGGCTCTGGGAGTAAGCTTAGGGATCATAGAGGATGCTTTATTCCTCTTCACTAATATGAGATTACAGTGGCAATTACTCTCATGAGACCAGGGCAATGAGCATATGTTGTTGGTGGCTCAGTGAGGGAAAGCAGGGTCTGATGAATGATCACTGATGCAGACGCTATTACACAACAAGGTTTGACTGATCTGTGGCTATTGCTGCATTATCGCCATATCTCCTTGAAACCATGCAGCCTCAGTAAAGCAATGCATGAAACAGACAAACATGATTCACGACTCACCTCAAATGTCAAAGTGGAACAAATGAATAATCTTAATAATTGTATGTATGTATGTATGTATATGGTGTAAATGATCAGCAAATAATGGATTATCACATTACCTTTGTCATTTTATATGTGTAGTTTTATATGTATCTATGTATAGAATATAGATTTCAGTGACTGCTATGCCAACAGCTTTGGGCATGTGAGCTATTAGCTAAAAAAGAAGTGTAAGAGTAAGTATGCACACAATAATGGTACATCCAGGCTTTGGTTCTTAGTTTAGACTTGCCCAGTGTTCCTCCCACTTTTTCTGTTCTGCAGCCTCTGGGGCAAAATGGCCCAAATCTAAGCACCTTGTTTTTGTAGCTGGTCTAAGGACAAGCAGGACAGCAGCGCCTAACTTAATCAGTGCTGTTATCAGGCTGTCTGCTGCCAGTGATGCATGTACTCCAGCTCAACATTAAGGAACTGGTTTTCAGAGCACTTTTACTTGAAGCATGTATAAACATTAAAATATGGACTTATGGTTGATGAAAAAACATTTATTTTTGCCATTTTCCTGTACAAAATCTAGGCTCATTTCTAAACTGGAACAGTGTCCTTTCATAGTTTTTATTTTATCTGACTGTTTTCGCAGAAGGAGTATTACCATGATGCAATGTAGTACAAAGAGGACAGCAGAGAATTAGTAAATTTCCCAGTAGGACACGGCAAACATGGATTACTGATGGCTCACATTGTGACTGGCTGAACGAACAGAGACTACTGCCAAGGAAACCAGTGCCAGGCAGCCCGCTGGACTAACAGAGGTCCAGCTGCAGCGGGACACAGCCAGGCTCTGACCCACGATGGATGGACTGTTTCTGAGGTGCTGGGTGACACAATCAGGACACACTGAGAAAGGTACTGTTTAAAAACAGGCACATATTTGCTGCTACTTATGTAATGTTTCTTCATGGCATGCTGGATGTGAACCTAGCAAAGAAAAGGTGTAGATAAAACAGCTAGCTGGAAATATCCATAGAGTAGAAGGATTGCTTTTAATGCAACACCATGGACTCCTAAGACTCCAAGAGATGAAAAGAGCATTTAGACTCCAGGTCAGTGCTTTGTTGAAGACAAACCCAAAGGTCGAATTCATTTTTAGGGTAAGACATTCATGCTTCTGAGGAAATGGGATCTTAGAGCATGAACTTTTTACTTTTGAGCAGTGATGAAACTCGAGGTGTGCCAGCCAGCTCCTCTGTACAGAGTCCTGCCATGCTCAATCTTTCTCCAGAAATTTGTTTTTCAGACAAGCATGATCAAAGTGACAAGACGCTTACATAACATAAAGGATATAAAGGAAGGAAACAATAAAGTACTTCTCACAAAAGAGCTAAAGCTTAACATGTTTAGTCTTTCTGAGGAGCCACTGTTTTGCATTGGTGGAGTAAAGCAGCCCTCATTTTAAGTCTCTTCCTCCTGCGGCATGAGGCTTTGAATATGAATAAATGTGAGAGTGTCTGGAGCAAGTGTGACCCGTCCTGGTCAGACTGGGATGAGGGCACAAAGAGAGCAGTGTGGCCTCCGCGCACCAAGAACACAGGGCTGCTGTTGATGTTTGGGTCTGAACCGTTCCAACAAGCATTACAGCTCACACATGGCGCTCCCCCGTCACGCCCACTTCACTTAAGTTAACTTTAATGCTTTTCCAGCCAAAGAAGTTCTACTAGTACAAGTAAGTCAAGGCTGGAGGTGTCAGGACACTCCTCTCACCGCTGAAAAAAAAAAAAAACAGGCTGTAAGTTCAAATCAGTGGAAACATCGGGTGTCATCAGACTTCACTTAAAACAGACGCAAATAAATGTTCAGAATTCAAATCCAATGTCAATCCAAAATCAGACTGCTTGACTGCTTATGTTCATCTTAATAATTCATTCAAATTCAATGTCTTTTTCAAAGCTCCTAGACACCTACACACTGACCATGATCCGCCTGGTTTTATTACTCTGCTGAGAAATGTGCCAATCCAAACCTAAGACCAGAGGCCCTCTATGTGCCACTTCTTGTTCTCAGATTGAATTCAGTAGGAAATGGGGAGCAGCTTGCATGAACATGTGTTGAGTTTAAATGCAGCATCTCATATGAACACAAATGCACACACAAACACACACACAGGCGGACAAATCTGTCTCTTTGAAAGACAGGGACGGAGACATTCAGGCTTCGTCAACAGATGGCTACCAAGCCTTGGGCTAAGAGCATGTCTGGACAGCACACTGACAGCAACTGCCAAATCAGAGCAATGAGAACCAAAACCAAAACTACTTGTGGTTATCATTACTACTTATATTACTGTCACTACAAATTCTGCCACTGCTAAATGATAAATGTAAGAAGAAAATAAGGCTTTTTATGATAATCTTTTTGTGATAAGTTTTAATCTGACAGAGAAAAAAGCAGTGATGTCATAGATGGCATGGATGCTACACAGACTGCTTCCTTCCTTCAATAGAAGGCAGGAAGAACAGCCACTCAGAGGAAACTCATTAAAGAGTGAGAATATTGAGATATCACACTGAAATATGTTAACGTTGAACACAGACGATAATGGAAATGCCTTTAGGTAGTTGTAATTTCTTCACCTGGCCTCTGTATTAATGGCTGAACAACAGCGATGACTGTCAGGGAAAAGTCAGGGAACAAGGGCTGAGAAGGGTGCAGACATGAGTAGGACAGCTAATAATTAATAATGGCCGTCAGAAGTCGGGTTCAACTGACAGAAGAGAGGAACAAAGTGATACTAGATAAAAGTCTAACTGACAAGATGCCAAATTAACTGCAAAGTGACTCTCTTTAGCTCCTGTTGCTGAAACATCCTTGACATCATTAAGTGAGAACAGCGTGGCATAAAATTAGATTCTGTCATATCAAGTAACATTTCATTTTATTAATTTCTCAGGCTTTAATTTGAATCCACATCGATTCTTACCATTTCATTCAAGTGAATAAGAGCTTACATCTTACTGCATTTGCTAAGGTCATCCTGATGACATGACCTGTGACAGCACGCTCAACAGGACACGCCATTATCCATGAAGACTGACCCAAGCTACTGCTATAGGTAGTTTAATCTAAGGTAGTGGGTCAGACCCAGATGTAATCATTTGAACACATTTGCAGTTTGTTGAAGAAACCCAAACACAACAGTGTAGTTCTGGTCACATGGTTTCCAGTACTGTTTACATTGTGAGGCCTGCGGGTTCTTTTTCTCTTTTACATCACTTTGACCTCACAGTCTATTTTTAGTGCATGTTTTAAACACGTCTGGCTAAACCCTCTTAAACACTATCTTTTAGACGTAATAATACAGTTCAACTCTTCTACAGAAACGTACTGCTGTAGTGTTGAGCAGCTGTCCTCAAACTACCAAAATAGTTTCAAATGCATACAATGTACATGATATAAGAAGATATAGACAAACGAATATCTGCAATTCAATTAGATGTAGATTCACTGTATCTGAATCACTTTTTTAGACATTTACAGACTGGGAACTGTGGAACCGATTTTTATCTTTATATGAACATGCAGGTAGTAAGAAAAAAGTAACATCAATGGTGAAAGAACCTCTGTTAAACTTAGTTGTTAGTAATTAACTGGTTATTAAGCTTCTCCCCCACAGTCCTCTGAGCAGCAGTGGCAGCTGATGGTGTAGCATATTAACAAAATCTCAGCAAGACTGATCACAGTGGGTTTAGTCAGAGCCTGGAAGACGGTAAACAGACCTGAGGTATTTGCAGCATCACTGTTGAAGGCCAACAGGAAATGTGGTGCTCATGCATTAAACATGTGTCTATACAAACCCCCGTGTATTGTCTTCACAGAGATACATTCTTATGTAAAGCCACACATGCAGTCAGAGGTTTTACTGATGTCTCACAATATAAACATCAAGACCTGGTAAGAGAAAAAGTTTTTATAACAAAGCCTGACACTGTAGAATCATTGCTTTTGAAAAATGAATAAATGAATAAAATGAGTGAAAAAATTTTTTAGTTTAGAGTTTTTATACTCAGAATCAAATCATATGTACACACATGTATTTGTAAAACCTATTGGGGACAACAAATGTAAAAGTTAGTGCTTAGTCATAGATTCTTATGAGACTTAGTCATTAGGAACCATTTAATTCATTTTCACTGAATAGTGGGGTTGACCAGGTTTTCAACAGTTTGAATGTTTCTGGAATATATAAAGAGGATAAATAATTAACTCTGTTGGTATTTTAATAACATTATAATAAACATCTGCTGCCGTAGACATACATTTCACCTTGATGTGACTGTGTGTAAGGCAGTTCAAAAAGTCAGTGGCCTCTGTCACTGGCCGAGGATAATTACTCCAAAGTGAAACACCATCGATCAAAGCACCGAAGAGTCACAGCTGGCCTTCTCACAACATCAGGGAATCAGAAGCTGGCCAGGCCTTGAAGCCCGCTGCACATGAAAGACCAGAGCAAACCAATACACCTGACAGCCACGCCGCACCATCACTCAGCATTTTGACTCAAGTTTAAACCAAGCACTGTGACTTTGAACCTCATCTCTCATAAAATCTTTAAAGGCTGACTTAGAGGCAAAGTAATTATATTATTAGTAATCATCTGTCACTCACTGCACTATTTCCAAAATAATATCAGCAAACCTTCATTTGTTGGAGAAGTATTTTGTATTAACAAGCCTTGAGCCAAAGTTATTTTGCTGATTTAATTACTTTACCACGGCTAACCTTTCTTTTGTTTGGACATATATCGATTAAGAATTGCACACTGAACCATTAAAGCTGCATTATACAGAAGACAGTAAGAGAAAATACAGTGAAAAGGGGCATCAATTAACTACAGACAGCAGTCAAAGTTTATCCCTCGCAGCATTACTATGGCAACCCTTAACTCGCAGGTTGAAAAAAGGCACAGGAAATGAAAAGAGGAGGGGTGAAGGGAGTTTTCTCAACAGTTCACACATTTTCCTCTGAGCATACAAGCTAAAACTTGTGTTTCTGCAGAAACCAGGCCAACATTTCACAATGTTAAGGCAAATGCTGAGACATTGGTCTAATATATCTAGAAAATCAAATACTGAACAAAGCAGTCTCAGAAAAAGCTGCTTTGGGATAAAAGACATTTTCTTTTTTAATATTATGTAAGCACAGTGGAGGTTATGTTTGTCTCAAACTGTTGTGTTTCTCTGACCTGACCACCTACAGAGAATGAACTAGATGAAGCAAATAACAACCTGCACAAATGAAATGCTTCAATCATTTCATCCAGTGTGACATTTCAGAATCTGGTGCACAATTGACATTTACACTTATCTTATCTCAGTTTTCAGAATAAAGTTGAGACAGAAATACTATTTGGTAAGTATTCTAAAATAATAGAAAAGATAGCCAGAGCCAGAAGAAATTCAGTAGCCTGGATACAAATATTATATGTTGTAGGTCATTTGTACTTGCCTTAAACTGCCTGGGGAGAAGCACGTTTACAAAACATGTTCACCCCAATGAAAAGTCATCATGCTAAATACCACCACGTTGGAATAACTACAATAAATGTAAATGAGTAAGAGTCCAGAAACCAGCCAGTGCTAGTCTAGGACAAAGGACAATAGACCAATCCAGTTTTATAAACCTCAGTAAATCACTTTACTATTCATATTGTTCAGTATTGACACTGCTTTACAATGTGTGTTTTCCAGTGTTTTTACAGGCTGGGGCTCTAGACTCCATTATTGACAGTCAGGAAGATAGTGTACAAACAGATAGTAACAATAACCCTAGAGGAATGCATCCAACAGTGCAGGAAGTCTCACACACTGCCAAAAAACTAAAATAAAACAATAAAGTCTAACAAGACCGCCTGAGAATGATGGGAACGTTTGCCCCGTGCAAATAACAAAAGTGATGTTTTGTGAATGAATGTGTCCAAAGTAAACATTTCTGGCCTGAATTTCAGTTTTGATATTCTCAAAAAAGCTTTAAAAGAAAATAAAGCAGGAAATGCTTGGGAGATAAGTTTTCCTACCCATTTGCTTGGTAAAGTTAAACCTATGTTACTGCTGTGAGACTCAAAAATATGCAGCATTTCAAGTCTCGCAAAGAGCCTTTTTTTGGCACATTTGCCCTAACCCTGCACCGAAGTGTGGCAACAGCTTAGATAGCATTGTTTTACCTGGTCATTTGACTTCCTCTGGTTCCTTTCTGCAGCCGACTGGAGCTTAGTGTCATATAGACTCAAGACTTGAGCAAGTTCTGGTTGTAGCCCTGGCTGGGTTTGGGAGACACAGAAAACTGATGATCCTTCTCAAACCTATGTTCACACCGTTTGAGCAGAAAGATTTTTACACCTTTGTACATCATCAACATATGGCACTGTTTAATGCAAGGGGGATGTAAACAACAGCTGGTGACAAAGCACGCTGTATAGATTACTTGTGGGCTTTTGTTGTTTTGATGTATTATTTTGGAATCCACTGTGGAGCATGGATGATGAAATTATGTTGAAGGCAAAGGCGTTAAAGGAACAGATCAATGAAATGTAAAAAGTAATGTTTAAATAATGATATAATTTTGTACCAGAGCCAATTACCTAACACTACCTGAACCTGCGCAGTGTTAAAGGACAAGTAAAAACTAGCCTGTACCTCTTTTTTTCTAGGAGGTAACATAATGAAAGGCCGTGATGTCAAAACGGCTAGAATTTTGTCCTAAAATGACAATACAGGCACACAGTCACCTTCAGTGCCCTCAGCGACAACCTCTCAGCTGTCTTTAGTGCCAAAACATGCCTGTTTGCTTTCACAACACTCTCTGCTCCTGTGATAATCACCATGGTAACCACAGAGTTGCTACCTGGGCCTGAAGTGTTAACTATTCAGTTCACTGAAGCTGACATGTTTAAAGATAATAGCACAAAGACAGACTCCGATATTAACACTGGTAAAGTGAGAGCAGAGCCTCTGAGCTGAAACATTTCCTTGGCAACACAAGCTAATGGCTCAGATCTGCCTTGAAACAGGAGATATAGATAAGGATGGAGTACATGGCTGTTAACTCACTTGCCCTGATTTTGCTGCTAAATTCGGTAAAGTGTTTACTATTCAGCAAAAACCCCAGCTACTGACTCACTTTTAGAAAGACCACCTCTCTTAAAACCATCTCCAATTTCTGAAGAGCAAGACATTTTGGTTTGTACCTTTCTTTGTTTCTTTTGTCCATTCTAGATAATGTTTACAGGTTTCTTTTCTTCTCCTATTCTATTTTTATATCAGATTGCATAATAGTGTTCCTTCTTTGTTATTGAATGGTATCTAAAAATGTGTAGTTAGAAATATGTTCTATGTACAATCAGTCTGTCTGTGAGACTGTCTCATCTTGTGTCAGAGTGAAACCCAGACATTTGAGCTAAACATTATCTCAAGAAAAGCTGACTTTTGAAATTGGGCCCTTTGCCCAGTCTCAATCTGTGGATTCAGCTTGTGAGGAGTACTCTAAGGGAGAAACTGGGGCACAGTGAACCCAGCTGTCAGTCAGACATTTGTGCGTGAATCATCACTTATATTTCAGACTTTGGGCCAGTTACTTGCTTTGCTTCATAGCACATTTTTTGGAGAAGTTGTCGAACCTTCAAGGTGAAAACAAAGTAAGAAACAAATTAAAGAAACCTCAGGGACTAAATGTAATGCCAACCTCAAGAGACTAGACCCAAGCAGCTGAGTCTCCCATCTTGTCTGCTAACGCTCTCTTTTAATGTAAAGGTCATGGTTTGATCCTCAGGGATCTGTTGTGCCTTAAAAAACAGTAAAGAGACTATTAGCACTGTACTGCTGCCTTAACCATCATCAATAGAGAGGTCAAAATGACCAGTAGGCTCATAAGAATCACAGGAACATACCAACAACTACAATATCATTTTAATGGCATAATATGCCAGAGTTTCCAGGTGAATGTAAGCAAACCTGGCCTTTGGGCCCATTCTTTCTTATAGTGCTCACCATGAGCAGAAAGACAAATCCATGTTTTTTTTTGGCTTTTGAAAGAACATAAGTTTCCTGGTTTGATGCCTTTTCTTGTCTTCTAAGAGCAACCCACAAATTATTGGAATTAAATATATACATATATATATATATAGTATATATATATATAGTATATATGGTATATATAGTATATATAGTGTATATATATATTATATATATATATATATATATATATATATATATATATATATATATATATATATATATATATATATATATATATATAGTATATATAGTATATATAATGTGTATATATATATATATATATATATATATATATATATATATATATATATATATATATATATATATATATATATATATATATATATATATATATATATATATAGTATATATAGTGTATATATATATATATATATATATATATATATATATATATATATATATATATATATATATATATATATATATATATATATATATATATATATATATATATATATATATATATATATATATATATATATATATATATATATATATATATATATATATATATATATATATATATATATATATATATATATATATATATATATATATATATATATATATATATATATATATATATATATATATATATATATATATATATATATATATATATATATATATAGTATAGAATTGTGAAATACAAACAGCAGGAAGTGGGTTTACAAACACTGTTGCTTCGACCTTGTTGTTGTAGGGTAGAATTAAAGGCGTTTCTATTGAGAAACTGAATTAACTGAATATGACATAAAAATAAATACAGCCCATCATACCTTTAAAGACTTCCTTGCTTACAGTGATATCTGTAAACATACACTCCCATCTTTGTCATTTTTGCAGTGTGTCCAGTACAAGAAAACTGTCCAACAGTCAAAGATGAGTTAGAGAGAGAGAGGAGTTAGGCACCAGTGGATTGTTTATTTTAGATTTTGGCAGCAGCAAGTCATAGAGCTGCTGCGGTCTGACCCTGTTCACTTCCTGCCTCACAGGAAACACATCGTACAGCCCTGGTCCTGCCCTTCCCGTCCCCACGGCTCAGCTATGGCAAGCACACATTGTCCGTTTGCCCCACTCATATACTCAATTTGTTATCAAACTATATGTAACTGCACATTCTTGAGGTGCATCAAGACTTAACTGGTCCTTTTTGGCATACATTGGCATACATGTACCTGGCTGAAAAGCCGTGTAACTACACAGTGACAAAGTTAAAACAACAGTTTCCCAGTGAAGACTATAGTAGATTAAAGAGAACTCCTCCTGCCATATCCTTCATTGTCCCATGCCTCAGTTCCTCACGGTCTTTAATCAAACCTGAGGAGAAAGTGCAGGCCATTTTTCACCAAAGGGGTCTGCTCTCTATATTTAGACCGGATCCACTTTACCATAATCACACAAATGAACCTGATTTTATAAATCTGTCTATGAGGTGTAATTTTAACACACACAAAGCTTTCACCTTTGATCTGGTCTAACAGCTCATGAATGTGTAAAGTATTTTGGCTAAATATATATGTATATAAAAAAAAAATTAAGTAAACCTGCTACTACTAAGAGCTTGTGGGCAGTTTGGAGCTTGTGCCTTGACGTCAAGCTGAAGAACACATTTTGGAAAGACTGTGTGTAGGCAGCATTAATTAAAGCAAACTAACTCTATACTATAAGCTATTGTACGAATTACTGCTGAAAACACTCAAGGGCCATTTAAGATTCAGCTCAAACTAATAAATGTCTGGCTCTGCGGGCAGCACAATTAAAGTGGCATGAATGAATAAAATAGGAGGCACACTTCCACTGATGCTGTGCTTCTCCCACTGTGTTTTCAAACTCATTTCAGTCCAGCTGTCGGCCCTCCTCAACTTAACCACCACTGAAAGCAACACAGCAACTTAATTCTCGAAAATTTCCCCTCCTCTGCTCACTATGAGCCCCTCCATCTATCATCCTGATTCATTTCTGTTCACAAATCATATGGAGGTACCCTCCCCCCTTTAATGTAATTGTTTTGGTCATTGTATTTTTAGTTTCTCTGCAGGTCAGGTGTCCCATTTTTTTCACATTTAGGTAAAGTGATCCTCTGTTGTTCCCCAGAGACAGGTGCGAATAAAGATGCAGGACTCAATCAGCACACGTTGAAGGGAATTTGAGCCAAACCGCAGCAGAGGACCATCACTCAAGTAATTACACACACAACTCTTTAAAATGCACATTATTTCTGGAACAAGACACATATATTTTATTCACTCGTTGAAATGCATCTGTATATTGTTTCAAAAAAAAGACACCGTTTCCTTTCCCCAAGTGACGTCAGCTCAGACTATAATCGGGACATTTCTGTTGAGTCTTTGTCTACTCATTCTTGGTTTAACAGAAATAGTTAAAGAGTGACCCTGGCCCGGCCCCACCCTCTGTCTGTTCTCCTACTCAGTATTCGCGGGCTAAAAAGAGCCTCAGTGTGGGAGCGCACTGAACTGAGGCCCCACAGACAACCACATAATTACAAATCACAATAAAGCCTTCAGTGGCGGGTCCCTGCCAGAGACTCAGCTGCACCCGTCTCTGCTTTAAGCGCTTCATGGCCCCCACCTTCCCTTTGCACTTTCATTCCTCAGTCCTCTGCCCAACACTCTTTTACAATGGTCCATGCTGTAAATCACATTCTCCTATTGTTTTCTCTGGGTTCAAGCATGTTTCAAGCCTCTCGAGTAAAGAGGCACATCCTGAGACATTACTGCTCCTCTAGACACCTGCCAGTGGCTATTATGTAATTAAGAAAAGTGGATCATACTAATTGATTTTGCTAAAACAATCTCAGTCTTTAGAGCTAACTAGATCTACTGCTCTAGCCATCCACAGTTGCTTGTCACAGTACAATCCCGTATAAGCCAGGGAGCTGATGGGACAATAGTGTTGCATTTGGAGCGAATACTGAACAAAATGTGCTTCTAATAGTCACGGATTTGTGTCCAATAAAAACCTAATACAGAGCGCAGACGTTTAAGCTCCGAATCTGAGCAAACAAGAAACTAAGCCAATCATTGAGCAGTGATGCCAGAGGAAGGGCTAGATAATTCCAGTGACTTAAAAAAAGGTAATTACAGTTCAATTATTCCTGTAGGGCATGAGAAGTTCCTGACGTTAGAGTCACCTTATAAGGACAAAGAGGAGAAAACTGTATACTTTAAATATTAGGTCATAATGCAGAAGAAACTAAATGACATTATTGGTAAAAGGCTGATAAATCTCTGAAGCTCCTTCAGTGGCTTGTCACTAACTCGTTTTGTTAAGAGCAGTGACTCTGTTCTCGCCACCTCAGGTACAAAGGTTGATGTGAAGGATCATAAACTTGGCTTGTGTTTTTATAAACTGCCATAGGCTACAACTGTTTATGTGGAGAACAAGAGTAGAGTTTCCTCTTATTGCTGTGCTCCTTTTAACAACATCACATGGGGGCAGTCTCACTCATCTCTCCTCTGCTGTTGTTATTTTCCTTTTGTCAGGCTATAATTAAAGTGATTATGCACACACGAGCATCACTGGAACCACAAAAAGCTCCACTGTCTGAAACAAATTCTTAATAATGTGAATTACTGCATCATATGCTCTAGTTATTAGTTTTCCTAACCTCCGGCTCATCATCCAAAAACTGTGCCAGGCATGGAAGTCTCCTCAAGCCGTTGGCATTTGTTTCAATCTGGGAGCTCAAAAATGATGTTCAATTAAATGTGTTATTTGGAACATCAAAAAGCAGTGATTAGCCTTATTCAGTGTTCTCTGATTTGATTTTTTATGAAAAACCACCGGATGCATGATTGCTTACTCCAGAATTCATGTCTCTGGCACAGACAAATCTATTTAGATTATTTAATTAAACAAATCCATTGAAAGAAGGCTCCTAGAAAAAGCAATTACACCAATAGTTTCGATATCAATAGTTTATAAATAGAAAGTGTCGGTCAAATACTGTATGATTTGAACACTTTTATGTTTATACAGTACTAAAGTCCAAGGTGTGATTTAATGCAAACTAACTTGGCTTGGAGAACGTCTATAAAATAATTCTCCTGGGACTTTCCCCTCAGTTAAGAGACCTTTAACTCAAAGACTATTTCATAGATATCTCCTCTGGATAAAGAGGCAGCTTCAGAGAGCGTTTCTCACACAAACAGAAGGCGACACCAAAGGCTAGACACACACTTGTGGAGCCAGGGGAGCTCATTGAGATCCAGTCTGTGTACGCACACAGAGGAAAGTGGAAACAAACCTTCCTGGAGGACAGTGTATAGAGGCTTGTCAAAACAGTTAAATCAGCTAAGTCGCAATTTTATCTCCCTACCTTCTTCATAAAGCTTTGCATCACTTTTTAGCATTATGTAGCCGTTAAAAGAGCACCCTGCCATCAAAGCTTTAAAAGTATAGTTTTGGAGTTCTGAGAAAGATGTCCTCTTTGTGCATCTCTTTAATGTGAATGATTACAGGAGCACTGGCCTTTAGCACATAACACGAGGCCACAACAGGATCACAACATAAAAAAACACCTTTGGTCAACTCACCATTAAAGCCATCTTTTGAAGTTCTACCATAAGGGTTAGGTTACTGTTTCAGTTTGGGTATTCTAAACAGACTGGCCTCAAACGCTATGCTTTTTGCAGGCAGCAACCTCTGTATCTGGCCTTGGACACAGTTTTTCATTAGGCTATGCTGTTTAAGAGTTATTTTTATGAGATGGAAAAAAAAACAACAAATTTATGGCTCTTTCACATTCTTTCCAAAATCTTTAACAGCACACGGCATTAATAAATGTGCCAGAGAATTATGTTGGATATTAAGGTCGATGCTTTTTAAACATTTTTAGACTTCCTTTTGATTATCCGACACACGCACTCTTACTATGTACGAAAGCAAGATGATTATTTTTAATAGAATGTTGCTATGGTTACCAAGGACTCAAATTATTCTTCATCTAAAAGTAATATTTATATAAACCACGAACCAGACTTTATTCATGTGAACTGATCTAAATGGCAACACTCTTTATCAAAACTTTGTGAAACAGTCCCAGACGACTGACACAGGATGGGTGTGCTGTTTCCTCCACCAGTCGAACAAAAGACCACATCCACATCTACTTCTCTTTAAGTTGTGGGGAGAGCTGAAAGAGGAAGTGGCAGATGAGGGGGTGAGGAACTAAAACAGGAAATGACATCAAGTCTACATAGTGCAAAAGCAAGATCCAAAATGGTCAAAAGAGTGAGCAGAGAGAGCTCAAAAGGCAAGGTCTGAGTAATAATTTGAACTCCATAAATGCGTAACAGGAAATCCTAGGTTGTCTTACTGTGAATTAAAGTATACTGTGATGTCAGTTTCCTCCCTGTGGTTGCTATTTATTTGTGATATTTCTGAAATGGGTAAATCGGATCTAGGAACACACCACAGAAGTGAAGGCAATAGTGTGGCACGCTCAGGATAAAGATTCCTAAAGCTTCTTGCAGTAACTCGTCTGAAGTCTCACTTTTTCAAACTGTCTTCTTTTAGGTAGCTTTAAGACTTCACTATTCTGAGGTGGCACAATGTAAGAAAAGATATAAAGTAGTTTTGGGGGAAGGCGCATCTGATCAAGCAGCTTTCTTCCCCTTCAGGCTTCACTCAACTCAATTAATGTCATTTTAATGTTGCTTTTTTTCTTATCCTCTGATGCAGCTCAACTTCATAGGACAGGGTCAACTCTTTTTCCTGTAGGTGGACTATTTCCATATGTCACACTGAACCCCAGTATGAAATGAAAAGCCGACCCTACAAAGCAGAAAGTGGCAGGATAACCTGGTAAAGATGGATAGGAAGTGAAGTGAGCTAATTTCCTTTCATAGCCAAAAGGAGGAAATGGATCATGGGCGCAGAGCACTGGGATAATGGCTTACAGTATGAAGCAGGTCACAGAAAGCTCAAAAAACACTTGAATTGAGAGCAACAAAGAACAGGAGTAAACTTTTGACATTTGTGGTGATGCACTCGGGGTCGTGAACTTGGGGACTTAATAGTTTGCTTACCAGAGCAGTGCAAAATAAGCAGTGCTACAGGGAGAATTGTATTGCTTTGAAAGAAGAGAGAGAAAAAAAAGAAAAATGCTTTAAGGGTAAAACATAAAAGGAAGCTGCAATACAAGTGTCAGTAATCCAGTTGCTCTACTTTCTGACAAATAGTCTAGATACTTTCTGGGATTCAATTCCCTTTATTTAAATCAGAGGCAAAAACTCAAACATCAGAGTTTAAACAGTAGTGGTGAGGATCAGGTGAGAACTAGCCTGCAGGTAAAGCTGTACCGCTACAGTAGCCATCTGTCTGTTCACTCAGGAGCTGGTTTGCCAAAGGGAGATTTTATTGTAAACAACAATGGTTTACAACAATGCACCACAAAACTGACAGAAAGTTAGCCATAATCACTGAGTGACTTTATTCTCCTTTAACTGGAGTCTCAGACGGTTCTTTTTTTCAGTATATTTGCCAGTGCAGACAGTTAGAGCATCACATCCTACATACTACTTCCGCCTCCCACATGATTTGACATAACTACATGCACTGACAGTAATCACCATGAAACATTAGCTGTATCGTCAAGGTAAAGCGGTTATGAGCTGCGTGCAGCGGTGGGCATTGAAGTGGCTTTTTGGCGCTATCAGAGTTTCCAGAGCAGAGAGGATAGTGC
This sequence comes from Rhyacichthys aspro, assembly GCA_036850595.1. Taxonomy (NCBI): domain Eukaryota; kingdom Metazoa; phylum Chordata; class Actinopteri; order Gobiiformes; family Rhyacichthyidae; genus Rhyacichthys; species Rhyacichthys aspro. The sequence continues at coordinate 14,482,331 of CM072152.1, read as the reverse complement.
AGTGGTCCCAGTGGACTGGCACTGAGACTCGCAGTCTGCCCGAGCAGAATTTATCTCGCTGCTCTGTCTGTAATTGCAGGAGACTCAGTGTCTTCACATGAACATTCACACATCAGCCATGTGTCATGAGGCTAACTGCGCAAACAAGGTCGAGTCACCCAAAGACACAGGGCAGCAGCTCTCTTAATAAAGACTGGACAATTTCTGCCCATGTGTTTTGCTGAGTTCAGGAGTTAGGAGGGAATTTTCTTTGTGTCCTTTAGCACTCATGGAGCTGTTAGGACAGTATACCTGTGAAACATGTCAGTCTGACTCAGTTTCTCCAGAGAAACCATGCTCTGTATAATCAGCCTGTAGTAATTGCACCTTGGAGTCACTAATATGGAACCACTGGCTTTAAAATAAGGGAGGAGGTCAGTGTCTAAACAGTTCTGACCATAAGAGCCAAGCACAAGACCACAAGTCATCATTCACTCTTCAGTAAACAAATGACTGTGCATTACACCGTTCAAAAATATCATTAACACATTTGACTTAAGATATGTGTAAAATATTAAGACGTATTTTGATAAATCTTAGAAAGTAATGAAGTGAAAAATAATGTAGGGTTAATTAATCACTGCATCTAACATAGCTCAAGTTTCCCAAACTAACTCGGCTAAGATGGATGGCAACGGAGTAGAAGTCCACTTATTATGATCAATACACTGTCTGCAACGCCAAGCTTTGAGAAAGTATGAGAAAAATACATTGAATAATTGATTAAAAGCATTAGTAAAATAGCCTTTAGAAGTATATCACAATCGAAATGGTAAACATCTTGTTCCCTTCATTCATTATCTACACATATATTTTAACATTAGTTCCTGACAGGCCTTAAAATAAACACAGGTTTTAAAGCTAGCACGCTCACACACACTGCAGAGGGTAAAGGAAAAGAGGAAGAGGTAATGACTGGTGTCAAGTCACATGTTTTCGTCTGTGGTTTAAAAACATTCATATTTATAACAATATCAATGAAGTCAAGCTGACCCTATAAGATTACATTTCCCAGTGCGTATAGACTTTGCTTTAAACATTAATGTGCAATGTATTTGTATGGCATATGCACAGAAATTCAATATTGTTGTTGTGTGTAGATGCATGCACAAGTAGTGTTTTTTTCTGGATAAACAGCCAACTGCCAACAGGAGAGTTTCTTGCAATGTCAGCAGCAAAATCCTTGAGGTGAGGCCGATTGTTAAAGAGCAGGAGCAGCAGGATGAATGAGTGCTTCCTGTTAATGAAAGCTTAAGCTGGGGCCTCTCTGCTACATTAACTAATGGCTTTCTCTGGGGACAGGTAACAAGACAAAATCTAAACACTCTTCTTTTTGGTAAGACGTGTAACATTACAGAAATGCAACTTCTGTGGAACCATTAGTATTTGTTACATAAGAGGAAATGTCAAGCACAACTCCTCTGGTACACTGATGTGTTAACGCACAGGAGACTGCAGAGGCCAGGGTAGTACTAATGGGCAGACAGAGTAGCTTTGTTCTTGTGTCAGAAGCAGAGCAGTGCAGCTTTTCTCAGCTGTTCCAACAGATTCCGAGCGACAGATGTGGATGCTGAAAGGCCGACCTGGAGGCGTGATGTAACACCTTTAGATTGATGGCACATCTCTATCACACACGGCGCTAGTCAGAGATAACTCATGGTGAGCTAGAATTGACTGCATTACTGTTCTACTGTTCATTGAATAAAAAGAACTGAATGTAAATGTGTCCTCACAAGTTGTGACATTTTGGAGAAAAGAGAAACACGATGTATGAGGTAGGTCTCGAGTAAAGGTTCAGATTAAGACCTATCCTATAATTCCTTTCAACCCTGACACACTGTAGTGAATGGTAATTACTGAAATGAAACCTGCTGAACAGAGCATAGTGTGTAATCAGGAGCGAGAAAATCCAGGAGAGAATAAAACAGCATGTGGTGCCTTTAAATTTAACACAGGATCTTCAATGTTACATTAGTTTGCAATAAACAGAATTAGAGCATCTTGGATTTTAGAGAAGTTGTAAATAATCAACAGAGTTCTGTTATATTTTTGTGAGTGAAGTGAGTCACAAATGAGAGCAACACATTTAACCCAGAACACTTTCATCATTTTTATGTTTTATCAAACATAAAAAAGATGGGAAACATGGTAAATTCCCAGCCTCTGAATGATTCTAAAAAAATGAAGGGGAATATTTAAATTCCTGGGAAAACTGGGTCTGTGCTTTGAGTCAGTTGTTGTGTGTCCTCTGCACACACTTGAGCCAATGCTGGGAACAGTCAAGGCTGTTCACCCAGTGTCAAACAGCAGGCCGCTCATTATCAACCAAATCCTGTCAAGTCTGACCCACTGCTCATTTACAGTGAGAGGAAACCCTGCCCCTAACTTTAATCTGCACTTTCACAATTTTTATATATTAAAAAAAAGCCTCACAATTTCTGCTTTAGGCTTACAAGGTCAACAAAAGAACATTTCACCTCAGGACAAGTGCCCTGGCCCTTATTTTCACTCCAAACTTTCCCAGAATAGGCAATAAAGCTTTTGTTTGTGTCAAAGCAGAGCTGGGAATGAAGGGGCGTGCTGCTGCTTTTTTAACATGTGTGTGGGACAGTGGCAGGTCAAGTTCACATTACTACTATTACACTGACAAAGTACATTTGGGCTGCCACGTTTGTGTCTTCAGGAGGTGGCTGGGGTGGAAAACAAGCCAAACATTTGAGAAAGAGACTATTGTCAGATGCAGATCAGGCAAGAAATGATTCAAAAGTTAAATGTACAACTGTTTTTCAGCTAAAATTGCACATAGTGTCTGCAGAATGGCACTCACCAAGCAGCAACAGTTTGACTTCCCTCGCCGCTTTTTCTCCATCTTCTCTCAGGTTTTTATCAATCATTTTAGACCGCTCGGCCGCCGCTTTATCTTCCTGACTGACCGTACACCCCATGTTTCCTAGTGCGCGCTTCAGGTCTGCAGCTTTGTGGAAAAATACCTAAGAGAAAAAAAATATCAACCGAGCGGCGAGTGGGGAGCCCTCTTTTTTAAAAACAAGGGCTGAAGAAGTTGAGCGAGGCGACTTCGCTTTCTGAAGAGCGTCGACCAAAAACGGGACGGAATCCGTTCATCCGTGACAGCGCGCACCAAAATGACAAAAAAAAGCGTTTCCCTTCAGCGATGTGAACTTGAGATTTCTAACGCACGAAAGAAAAAAGAAAAGAACTCCACGTTGGATAGATAGTCAGTGGCTAAACCAGCATTGGTCCTTTCCAACGGGTTTAGAAATGTCCAGCGAATGAAAACAAAAGGTTATTAACTTTCTAATTCAATCTTACAGCAGACTTTTAGCGCGGGATAAAGACATTTAAAACGCACGGAGTTGAGCAAAAAGTAGTCCAAATGTAGTAGAGTCTGGAGAAGAGAGTGCCGCAAAGAGTTGACTGAGCACTGAGTGACACCGCTTTGATTAATCGTGTTTTCTCTCAGTATTTTCCCTCTTTTTTTCCTTTAGTCTCCTTGTGCGTTGTGCTGAAAGCGCATTCTTTGCCCGTGTTGAGATTTATCACGTTTGAAGCCACACCCGGAGCCGCCGTGAAGTTCCCCTTCACCGAGACACAGCTCAGCGCCGTCAGTCCGTCACCTCCTCTCAAGTCCCGCCCCCTCTTGGCCAACGGCATCATGGGAAATGTAGTGAGAATGAAATACGCAGCTTCGACCCCCTCTGTTAGGCTATATCAATACTAATAATCAAATATATACATTTTTGTCAGTTGACTGTGTCTGATGAAGTCACGTGTTTGCTAATATAGCGTTTCAGTGGCAGTGCTGAGGAGTTAATGCGACATCTAGCGCCATCTTGTGGAAGGTAACAGAAAATGCCGTTGAGTAAAATGCAGTCAGATTCAAAGTAGGTTTTAATGTTACGTCTTTATCTTTATTGCAACATTGTTTACATTACAATGACTGCCAGCAACATATTAAAATATATATAGATACCAGAAAATAGACATGAGTTGAAGGACAAAAAGGTTTAAAAGCACTTTGAAAAATGATTACATGTATATTTTAATCCTGGACTACACTTTAAGTGCTATTTACAATATATAAACTAGATATGCATATATAATATAAAGGGTATATATACATTATTTATAAATGCTGGCTGATGTCAACACTTATGATATTACGATTCAATCATACACGTTTCAATAAGCCACACAAACAGGGTCAGTACAATACTGAGGTCTAATTATCTTGTATTAGCCACTCACACTGCCGCCTCACATTGTGCCTTATCATTTAGTTAATGTGACAGAGGTTTTGTGTGCAACAGTACTTCCAACACATATTGTTCACCAAACATGTGACTCTGTTCTCCACTGTGCAGTCCACGCGAGGAAGAAAGTCAGTTGCATTGTTCATACACTGAATGGTTTTGCTCCAGTGGTTGATTCAATTTAGACATTTCTCTGCATAACACTAGAAATATTGACACAAAAAGAGATTAAAGAGGTTTGTTGTTTAACAAAAAGACATGACAATACTTAGTTACAACCCACCACCATCTGGTATGAAAAATACATCATTAGTACAGTTTTTCACAATTGCTATTCTGTTAAAGACATTTCTCAAAACCTCAAAGTGAGAGAATCATTTCAGATAACAATGCAGAAAGTGTTTTTGCAGCATCATATCTTTCTTCTCGGTCTTCCCTTCCTCCTGGTCTGACTCCATCCTCAGCAGCAGCTAACACTGTTCTCAGTTTTGAGTGGCTGTGTATGAGCTTCTGTTATCTTTGTGCATAGAAGGTGCATGCAAATCCAAAATGTCTTACAAGGTCAAACATGTCAAAAGAGACGGATCTAGTCAACAGACCATTTAGTTCTGAGAAAGGGATTTAGTATCATAGCAATTGTGAGAAACTGTAAAATAATCAAAAAGGGCAAACAGACCAGCTCACTATAACGTTAGTGCAGTACATTACTGTATGTTTAGAAACAGCAAACAATACCACTGATACAAGACTAGAGAAGACAAAAATAGGTCAAGTGACAAAACAACAATTATTCATTTACATGTATCTTCTGCATCTTGCATTGAAACACAGACTTGACTCACACAACCCCCGAAAACATTAGATGTGATCTTTAAAAGAATAGTTCATCTATTTACTATAGGCCGACATGAATCATATTTGTCTGATCTCAGTACAGGTCCATATAGTACAATACAACTGCATATAGGTAACACTGTCATTCAAATACAGTAAAGCCAGGTTATCTTATTAAAAATCACCCAACACTACATCCATGTACAGTATTTAATCAAAGAGAGCTAATGATGACTGGCACTCACACAGAAGCTAAAATTCATGTTATTTCAAGTAATGTTTGAGAAGACATCCATGATACAAGCAGTACATTGTTATTTTATTAGACATGCTATTTCAAATAGCTATCAAATATTTGAATTCATACAATTTTGTTGCTTGTCGACAGATTAATGGCTACAAGGTACTTGTGCTTATAAAATAATAGTGCTATTGCTAACCAACTTTTACAATGATTTAAGCTACCATACTGTCTTGTCTATTTTATTCCAGGTAGGCTAAAAGGTGTGTGCTGGACTAGATACATACACCCAACTATACTTCAGACCTGCCAACCCTGTTTACACATGTTATGGTTCTGATTACTTACAGTAAATGTTGACAGAACACTCTCAGAGGCAGAGTAACTTCTCTGTTTCTGAGAATAATGGCAGTGTAGTTGCAGCTAGAGTGGGTCTGTGCTATTCTTCTTACTTTATACTGTCAGATAATAATTATGAGATTTTCAGTACCATTTTTACACGTATTTACTACAACAGTCATCCTTATAGATACATCAATACACCCATTTGATAATACTCCTGGCTTAAGACTTATTAATTCTTTATACTTTTTTCAGTCCACTGCATCTTTTAAGATTTACATCACACAGAGATGAATAAAAAATATACATCTAGAATATACTTTTCATTATCATGTAGGAATGTTATGAAAACAGTTAATAACACTGTAACCACACACAGTGTAGTGTGGTTATGCACCCTGCTCTCTGAGGTGAGATTGTTAACACCTCCAATTCTTAAAATAGACACGTACGTGTTAGTGAAACAGGAGATTACAGTTTTCATTTTATGTGTGCAATAGCTTTGATATGGTTTAATCTAAATAACTTAAAATAATAATGATAATAGAATCTTACAAAAAAGTTATTTGAACTCAAATGCAACAGATGATAATCTGAGCAGTTGGCAGATAAAAGATAACACAGAGGTGACACAACAACAGTTGCAATGATATATCAGTCATGTATGGGACAATGGGTTCCTTCATCCTCACCCTTTACACAAGGCACAGCCTCCAAATCTCTAAGTATTTGAACCTGGTCTATTTTGTAAATCCACTGTGAGCTGTCACTTTTTTGGCAGGATGTACAGGTTGTACAACATGATGTCAGAGTGAGAGCCAGTGGCTTCTGTGCTCTACTGGAATAGTTGGGGCTTTTCAACACCAAACACAGTCTAAAGTGAAGACAGTAACATTACAACACATTTCTAAATATTCAATAGTAAAAAACCCTGAAGACATGAAAGGACTGGTCTAGTGCCCACTGCTGGCTTTGCTCGTCCCCGAAGTCCAGTCAATGATGATAAAGCTGAGACTCATAACCATAAACAGGAAGCCTAGCCCAGCAAAACACGCAGCCTTAAATAGAAAACAATAAGCTGAATGAATGCACTGGAATAAATCATAAATATCAACTGCAATAGCTATAGCTGTTAGAAACTGGATTTAAAGATTTGTCATTTATCACAGGAGGCATGCTATGTGTGTTCTCCAAATTGTCTTTTTGGTATTAGCCTTTCCCATCCCTTATGTCCATAAGACACAGACTGTAAGTGTAGATATCTTCTAAATTAAGTCTTTAATAATACTACATCTTTACACAGTTTCCTTGTGACTAAAAGCTTCATGTAAGACTGAAATATCTGGACAAACATCTGTAATGGGCTCACCAGGATTTTGGGGGCTGAACGCAGAGGCTCCTCTTCTTTGGGTACAATGCGAATGTAGAATATGGCAGGAAAAATAAATATGAGGCACGGGGCAGAGGTGGCACCTGAGATTAAAAAAAAGAGAGAGAGAGATAAAAAAGAGATATTATTCTCAAAAATTCTTGTTTGTTATTATTAATTTATTACCATCCCATTTAAGTAAGACTGCAGTCATGTCTGATGACCTGTATGACTCTAACTTACCAATGACTCCAAAGATGCCCAAGATGTTAGGTGCAAAAATAACCAACAAGTTTATAAAAGTGAGCAGAATAAAGGCAATGGCAATGTGTCGAGGCCAGTTAAAAGTCTTGTTGGGAAACACCATCTGCTGGATGGCTCTCCTGACCTGTTAACAACAGACAAACTTACTTTACAAAATCACCAAACCATGAGTTGGTGTGTTGATGTGTGTTTAAATCCAACTTACAGGAAAGAGCACAATGGGAACGGTGAGTGTGACAGCTGTGAGCACAGCTACACGCACACACAGAATCAAAGTGTCATATGGATCAATGCGACTGTAGGTGTGAAGGAGCTCTGCTTCAACCTCACCTGCAAAACAGACAGAGTAGGTCAATGAAGCTAAGAAACTTATGGACCATTTCAACCATTTATTTCTAATAGTATCACATTTTATGAGAATCACATTCAAACTATCTGTAGTAGAGCTGCCATGTGACCACTAGAGGGGGTGCACGCTTCAGCTAACATTGAGATCAGAAACTGAAAAAAAAGAAAGGAAAAAAAAAAAAGTTCTGATGATCTAGTGGAGGACCAGGCCTTACCGTAAAAAGTTAGATATCCAAAAAGAGCTGCCAAGAAGTACATTATGTACATGACTGCAATGGAAATGTTGGCCACATGCTGCATCTTTTTCTTGGTAGGACTGGAATCAGAAGATATTGCCATATGATGTAAAACACAGACATACCCAAACAATCACTGATATCACAACAACAGTCAAATGATCACAATTATCCTTAAGGACGACTGTGTTTCGCTGCAAGTTATAAGCTAAGGTAAATTAAAGCATGAACATGCTACAAGTGATTCTCAAACTTATTCTGGTGAGTACCATGTCATACAACTATTTTGATCTCTGACATATTCTTCTGTATTTCTTTTACAGGCCAGTCCAGTAAGGACATAGAGTGTAAGAAAGGTGTAGTACTAAATATACAATAATTTAAACTCCAATATGAATATGATTTATCACTGCTGTTAGCTGCATTTAAATGGCAAAAACAAGGACTGCATTGAAAAACATTAATTGTGGCCAACACATAATTTCCTGATTAGATTTTTAATTTTCAATCTAAAAAATAAAACTGTCTCAGACTGCCTAAGTGCTATGCAAGAATGTACCACCAGTGGTACTTGTGCAGAGTTTGAGAACCACTGTGCTATAACATACAAGCAGTGCATTTGCATTTCCAAATAAAGTGAAAGCTGTGCACAAGCCTTTGTCATGATTAGCCAAGCACTTAGCAACACTACCAGCTTTCCCTTTTTAAACACCTACTGAATCTTCTTGGTCAAGGGTTAGAGGACTACCATCATAAAAACATACTTGCGCAGCTCTGTGTAGATGGGCAGAACTTCAGGGTGGCACACAAAGGCGAAGGCCAGGATGGGGATGGTGTAGGCCGTCTGAAAATGAACCCCAACAAGTCACCATAGATACAGCAGGGCTGTCCCAGACGTCTTACCACCAACCTCGCACTTTACTGCCCATTACTCCCTCAAACACATCACAGAGAGCTAATTGTTTCTCTGTGATTAACTGAGCCTGGCTGCCAACCAGCCATAGCCCATTAGAAAATGCCCAACTTGTAAGCTGCTAAGCAGCAGGGAATAGCAGTGGCTGCGAGAAAAAAAGACCCCAAAAGTTGCAGATGAAATCATAAAAATAGTCAAACTATTTACTAGAACTATCAGAAAGTAAAAGTAAAGTAGTCATTATTATTATTAGACAAACTATTTTAACACAATATAATATTTCTGCCAATATCTTGGTACAGTATAAATAGTCTATTCTGGGTCAACTTGAACAGTATCTGTGGTGTCTCTCGTCTCTGATGTCACCGTCCATCGCATTTCATCCTTTCCTGATCTGTACTGTATCTTACTGTTCACTGGCTAGAAAAAACAAAAACAAAAACAGAGTGCACCAAAACAAGTGGGATTTCCATGCTAGAATCATGAACTGTCTTTGGCAACATGCTGAAAAGGATTATGACATCCAGTCAGTGGGTTGCAGATCAGTGTCAGTGACAATGGCAGAGAAGGTGGATAGACATTTGCAGTGTCAGTGACATGCTTACAACTTACTTGACTGTTGAGGTTAGCCATTTTAGGAACACAGCTTTGGTCTTCCTCCCCTCCAGGATCTGTAGTGTTGACATTCAGCCCATGGGCAGTGCCGTTCACAGCAAAGTCCACAAACGGACAAGGCAAATTGAACTTTTTATATATGACCTGAGCAACAGAGAAACATAGAAACACACCAATGCTGATTCACAGAAAATCAGACAATATGGCACAGTGAGTGAGAGCAATGTGTGGATTATAGCTCACACGCCAAAACTAGGTCAGAGACAACACAGATAACCCTGACGCTGATCCAGTAGCACAGACAGAGTGGGGAATACTGAAAGGTTACAGGCAGATTCCAGGACATCCCATGTACATAAGCATTCGGTCGAGCCCAGATAATGAAGCGAGAAGGGAGTCTGGAAACTTACTGCAATGAGGAAGAAAACCATGCAACTCAGGGAGAAGCCACTGGTGTATCCCAGATAACCTGCAATACAAACAATTGTATATTTTAAACAGCATTACATATTGTGGAAAATATATTATTCTTTATTGGATTAAAATATGTTGAATAAATTCACAAAATCATCCTAGATTTGGTCCAATTCAGCAACATTTTTACTACGTTTCAACATGATTTTCCAAAAGCTGTGACTCAGTTGTCATTAAGCCTGTCTTTTTCCACTTCTTTGACGCACAAGCTACATGATGTTAATACCACGAATGATGCTGTATATAGAAACAGAACTTACCCAGCTGTTTCATGAGAGCCAGTGGTAATATTACTGCAATAGACACAATCACCACGAGGTAGTTTCCATTCAGGTACCACTCACTGCAGAGGCAAAACAAAAGAACTTAATGTATTCACTCAGTATTGATGGTCTTAAACAAGCCTCTTTACTTTAATTGTTTTTCAGAGTCGGCTATTGATCAGTTCAGAAAGAGGCAAGAGGACACACACAGCAAGAGGTTTATCAAAACTGAATGAACTATGTGTACATGGTTGTACTCCACAGAACACTTACATGCTCTTTTGCCTTTATATAATTGAATAGGAGAAACTTAGATTGGCATTTGATTACATACTGGCCCAACTGAGCATGTGTTACTGTCTCATCTAGTGCACAAGGAAATAACCCACTGTGGGCTATTTTTAGAGTGTCACAGTCAGGGTGATTAATTTGTTTCCCCTCTATCAGATGAGAGACATGGCAGAGATGCAACATCTGTTGGCCATGTCCCTACACACACAACTGTTACAAAAGAAGAGGCTTAGGAGGATGCACCATGATCTTGTTCTTCCCAGACTTATAGCCACCTGGGACATCAACCACAATGACAAATGTAGAATTAGAATCCTAAATACTGACAAATCTTTACCGAGCAGTATTATCCCAGCAGCAGTGTGGTGACTTGCCTGGTTGAACCAACAGACAGCCTGTGGTGTTAATCAATGAGTATGTGATCCGAGTGGGGACAGATTACTTAAGAGCAGCACATTTGTGAGCTGTCTCTATATTTTCCCCACCCACTGCACATTTAAGCATGACAAACACACACAATGTCAAGATGCCACTAGGACAATCGAGTGGTCTGTCATCTTAAATAAATCCTGATTGTTGGCCCACAGCACCAATCTCTCTTTTGCTCATAAAACAAAGCTGACACCAGAAAGCGATGTGGACATGTCACAGTATATCACCTCTACAGAGTGGCGCATCACTGCCAGCTTTGTGAGAATATTTCTTAGAAATAAAACATTGTAGCCTTTGACATAGTCTCTTATGTTTAAAGGATTTAACTGGGGTAAAGGTTGAGATGTGGAGGGGTAAGTCCCATTATGTTTGTATCTGAAGCCACCTGCGTTAGTCCAGTGATATCCCATGGTTTACGCTTACAGCCTCAGAGTCTCGCTGTGTTTTCATGTGCACATTTCTCTCATCCTCAGGGTCACTATCACAGCTGTTCAGAGGCTCATCCAGCAGCACCGTGCCCACCAACTGGCACAGCCTGACATGACTTTTTAATGCCGGCTAAAATCTCAGTGTATGCTGGATGACAGAAAAAGTGTCATAGTGTGTGGCTGTCTAGCATTTGGATGAGTAGCCAAAATGTAGGTCATTGTGTATGAATGTTACACAGAATTTGCAATTCAATACTCTCAGACTCACCCAGCAGGCTTGTCCACCCTCAGAAAGGCCTGGATGACCAGGGGAAACTCATATTTGACTATGTATAGGTAACTGGACATCGCTGCAGAGAGAGGAAACACAATAAAAACAACCACTGTATAAGTAAATAACAGTGTTGTAATGTAAAAATACTGCACATTTACGCAAAAAGAGCATACGTTAATCAAAAGCAGGAAATCACAGAATACTATAGCATTATCATTGAAATGTGACAGGAAATGAAGGTATAATGTGTGCGTGTGAGGACAGATGGCAGTGTGACCTCACCTCCGATGTTCTGCAACGTGATAGCAATACCTGCCGCCATCTTCCCTGGGGTCCCAAAAGCTCTGTAGCCGAGCTGCTCATAAGCACGGATACCTGCACCACAACCAGTCAGAGAAGTCACCACCATTTCTTCAATCTACCTCAAAATGTAGTCCCACATTATTTTGAGGTAGATTGAAGAAATAATCAAATTGAAGTCAGGCTGTGACCAGAGAAATGTGTCGATGAAGCTTAAAAACATATTTATGATGATGTCTATTCACACTTCCCTTTAAGAAATGATATTGAATATTTATAAGCCTGAATATTTTGCAGTATGTTTTCTGGTCACTAAGAATACTGTGTTGTGTTCCTTCACAAAAAATCAGAGAAGACAAGCTGGGAAATAGTGTAGTATTGTATTAATGTCCACATGTCCAATGAGTTCTGCTGTGTTTTTAAAAGTCTCTGTTTTACATCATATGACAGCACAAAAGCACAAAGCAAAAATGATGTGTTTTAAAACATAATTTTTCAGTGTGGACAAAGCCACAGTACATACCTACAATCCCAGACGACTTTAGCAGTAAATGGATGGAATATGAGGAAAGAACAGCCACCACTGTAAGGAGTACCCTGAAAAATACATCAGACATGGCCACTTTAATTATCATACAGCATGTGCCTCGGTGCCAACGGGGTGTTCATTTTTCATATTGCACATTGCCCTTTAGGCCGTTTACACAGGTGCAACACAGACACAGTGCATATTTCCTAGACACTGGGACGTATAATGTACGGGAACAAAAGAGACCCCGTGGCTCGTCTTTACCAGGGATTGTTACTCCAGCTGAGCCAATGAGGTTGCTGTGATGGCCTCTGACACAGCAGATGGAGTGCTTTACAAGAAACATGTACATTGCATTGCTGAAAATAGTGTAGGAGGAAAATCCTCTAGCGATAATCCTTTGGCTTTTTGTTCTTGAAATAGCCGACATTCACAGTAAAATTGCAGAGATTCACCACTTACCATAAATAATTTTTTTTCTTACAAATATTACTCCAGGCTTTTTAAGGTTTGGTCCTGTCTTGTCTTGAATAACAAATAGCTACAAGCAAACACCATTACTTTAATTGCTTGTTAATTACTGATATTTTTGTGAACACTAGTCTACAGACTCCTGCAGACCTAATTTCGACCATTATATGCTCTACCACTTTTACTGTTATTTGTGGTGTCATTCACTCACTGTTTTAAGCTTGCAGTCTTTTAATTCTCTCCTTTTGAAAAACCCTGGCAGTGTGTCTTTCACCTCGACCTCAACTCTTGGCCACTTAACAGGGCTCTTTTTTGTTTCCTGGTGAGTTACGTTGGAGGATTTAGTCAGTCAAGTGGCAGAGGGGGGAAAGATCTGCTGACAGACTGACGGACTGACACACTTGGGTCACTGTAATTCTATTCACCATGTTCCACTCCACTGCATTCCTACGCAGACTAAGGCCAGTGACCTGCTCAAGCCTCTGCATCCGCCAACAAGTATCTGTGCCATCTGAAACATCAGGCCATCATCATTTGAAACGGAACTGTCAAACATGAACATATTTGTGTTGTGTTTCCTTTTTGTCCCTTTTCAGAAGATGCATTAATACCAGGTATTGTTATAGTAACTATTAACCAATATTGAGCTACAGAGTCAGTTCAGGCAAAATGTCAATGACTTGGTGGCACTGAGTTCAGTCAGTTCAATGGCTACAAAAACAACAGTCACACAGTTCAGCTCAACCTAAGGTGCTTTCTCAAACATAAGGAAAATCCTTCAGATTTCAAACTTCAAACACAATGTCCTTGTATAACTTTGTAATGAGACTTAGTCTTTCATTGGTTTACATTCCTCCAAAATCTGGGTCTTTAAATGAAACATAAGCAACCTTTGAGCGCACAACCGGGAGGACAGTATTACAGAGGACAGTACTGATGATTATTGGTAAAATATTACATCAATGATCAATAACCTAGTTTCAGGAGCACAGACATGCAGACAGACAGGCAGGAAACAAAAATATGTAGACCATCTTTACTTGTGCCACAGGACTGGCTCACTTTAAGAGAAAAATCTCCAGCCTAATTCTTTAATTAAAGGTGCACATACTTTGTTGACTTTCATAAATCCCTTTTTTATTGTGACTGGGTTACAATTTCTGGGAAAACAAAAGGTCTTCAACAGTAATGACAGAGAAGGGCAGACCCAAAAACAAGGCTATGATATCTTCCCCTACAGCGGCTTATACAAAACCTGTGCTTTATTGTTCCTTTTCTCTTGATTCTCAGATCTGCCGATAAAAGGTCAGAACATACGCACACCGCATCAGAATCAGACGATGAAAACATAAATGAAAAATGTATCCGGCTGTGACTTGCTGTGACAGTGAAGGATATTAAAGGTCAACCTGTTCACTTACTGAGAATGTGAAATTATGTTTGAGCAGAAAAATTGCCAGAAATGGGAGTTACTTTCTGAATAAAATCACTATCACTTTATGCACAAGCAAATGATTTCTATGAAAGCAATTATTACAAGCTGTTATTAAATAAATGGGCTTCATATCATCAGTGTCAGTGCTATAAATAGTGCCTGCTTCTCAAGGCGTGTATTACAATACTATTATGTGCCACTCGTGTGTGATGCTGAATACATTAGCTTTAGGAGGGACGCTTATGAAACAGACAAGTCAAATAGCAACATTAGAAGCATGCATAACTTACAAAAACATGACGACCCCTGCGTTGGCCATGGCATATGCAAGTCCCAGTATTCCACTTCCCATGATGGCATTTCCCAAGTTGAAGACTGACATCCCAAATGAAGTTTTTCCCTCAAACTTTGGCATGGACAAAGAAAATAGAAATATATCTTTTTTTAAACATACATTTGAATTCTGTGCAATGTTAATTCAAATGTTTGACCTTACGTCTGTGAAGCGCGTCGTCTTCTTGTCGTCGCCTGCTAAGAACTCCTGGCTTTCTGGAAGATTGGCCTCTGCATTTTCTGTTTTGTGTGGACTGAAAGAAAAATGACATTACCACCTTGTCTACAGTTGTTCTATATAGTGCATGTAAGACTTCCTTAATTCACTGATTTATACATTCAAAGTCTGACAACTGCAGCGGACACCAGGACAAATTCCCCAGTCATACATACCTTGCACTGTTGGGCACAGCTTCTCTACAAGCATTGTTGAGAAAGGCCATCCATCACCCAGTGACAGCACAAAGTGAAAAACAACACCCTCAGTCATATTACAGAGAGACAAACAGCACTAGTATGGACAGTCTACTCTTTAGCATCCTGCTTTTCTAGGAAAGAGGCAGTTTAATTGCATCATTTATTCAGAGGAAACAGGCTCCACATCTATCCCAAAAGACATCAACTGATAAGATAACCACATATTTAAAGGCATAATATACCGGACCCTTGTCCCTTGCCCCATCCTTGACTTAGTGCTCATCAGTAAACAAACACAAATCTAGGCTTTTGAACAAACTCTAGCCACCTGTTTTTTTACCATCACAATCTGTCTCTAAAGTAAACAAAGAAGTCAGAAAAACACAGGCCGAGGGCAGTGTGTTTTCAGATACAAGTGCATTTTGCATAAACCCCACATATTAGAGTGCTTACTGACATGTTCTAATGTATTTATAAAGCAGTCCGGTCACACAATATTGTGTCTGCAAGCCCGCGGCTATAGGACAGTCGCTCTAGTGACCAGGCTGCACTGTGGCCCAGAGCAGTGGCATAATCAGGGTCAGCACAACACACAAAACAGCATTATGGAGATAGACCGGTGGTGGTTTTACAAACATTTTCTTTGAATTTTTTGTTGCATATTTATTTGATATAGGCATAATTTCCAATGGGCATAACATGAAGAATCTGTGATATGAGCTCTATCAGCTATCGCTATACATAATTTTAACCCATGTGATCCCATATCTGGTAGTATTTGAAATACATGGTAGTGGTTTGTAGCACGAATGTTGTCTAGGTCTGGAGTAGCAGAGGTACACTCACTTTTCCCCATCTTCTTTGGCTGATGCTGTGATCTCCTCTCCAGGTTCATGGCCTTTCCCATTAGGAATGGCATTCATCTCAGCAGAGGCTGGTTCCACTGTCTCTGCAGGTTTGTCCTCACTCATATCTGATGCTTCAAAGAAAGTGTCTGCAGAAATGAAGCTTTGTTCTGTGTGAAGTCTTCTTTATGGTGTGCTTTTTTATACTCTTTCTAAAATCTGAGGAAAGAAAATCAGACAATAGTTACTAATGGGCACATTTTCAGTCTGAGCAGGGACAATGTAATGTATGCCTCTAGAAAAGTGTATTGGTGGCCAGCATATAAGTATTCATGGTCATGTTTATGGTGACAAAAGGCCCATACAAGTTGTCACACCTTTAACTTTAACTTTAGGGACTGCTATTTAGGCTTATTTTCTGTTACTTTGCTTTAAGAAAAACACACTAGCTTCCACTAAAACAATGAGGTAAAAATGAATAGATGTTTTGGCAAAGCCATGAATAATTGACACATCAAGTGACAGGTCTACGCACAGAGGAAACAGCTTTCACTTAATTGTGTCACACTGGGCTTTGCGTCAGGCCTCTGTTACCAGGGTATCCTGTCGTGGCGTCTTAGCTGACCCGCTGGCATGTGGGGCCCAGAACGGCCCTTGTGACATGTATCTCCTGGGCGCTGTTGACCAAAACCTCTCCCTGGCTGGCCCTCAATGATGTCCTTTGCTCAGCTGCTTAAACAGCAGTGGAGGCTACAAAGAAAAGCAATGCTGAGGCCTTAAAGGAAGAACACACACAAATGCTTGAACCCCCATGAATAAGATAAAAGAAAACCAGCTAAGACCAGCTACAAACCAGTTCTACCCATCTTTGTGCCTCCATGTCTCTGCTGTCACTTCCTCTTTTATAGAAGAGGCTTCCCTAATACTCAGGGTATTCAGCAACTTCTGCCCTGGCAGCCTCTTCTGCTTCACTGACTGCCCTTAGAAATGCAGTTTTTAAAAACATTATTTATCACATCAAACACAGTGTAAGGAGAATAAACCAGGTCTTCAGCTAACAGTCATTTCAACCTGTCTTTCCACTATGTTGCCGTGAGCTTCATTGCACAGCCAGGCCTCTTGGTGTCTGTGGCTAAAGCCGGACAACGTGGTTGGGCAGCAAAGCACAGTGCACAATGGCACATGTTGTGCGGTTTCCTGGGAACGAGCTGGAGAACAGTGGTACTATTGTGCCAGGCATCATTATACTGCCAGGGCCCCCTTGGCTGTACTTCGCCAGGCCACTCGAGAGGCTCAAAAGGTATTTCACTGGGCTCTAATTGAAAAGATGCCACCTTGAATTCAGCAAATGGCAGTGTCCTTTATTCATGCCCAGTTGTAGCAGAAATGCTTACGGTAGCAATGGTGGAGGCTGAGCCCCTCTCACGGGACAAATCACTGCACAGAACCACACTGCCACTCACATAATCTACAAATCACAAGGAGGCTGGGGGAGCTCTGGGGAACAATACCCAGTAGGATGTACGGCGACAGGGGTGCCTCCTCAATGGCCTCAAGCAGTGGAACTAGAAACAGAAGACCAGACTGCTGCAGACTCCTCGAAGTACTGTTTTCCACTGTTATTGTGTTTGGCAACATGGGCTTGACATGACATCTTTGAAATCACACTTATACAGAACAGCTTATCCTTAAAACAGCTCTGCTCACTCCAGAGAATCAGTCAGGGCTTGATTCAGACCAATTTAAGTATTATGTCATTTTGTTCATTAGTAGTAAAGTATGTTTAGACAGTTTGTCTGACATAAAGAACTCATTTAATTGTTATAAGAAGCAGGGAGGAAAAAACTGAGGAAAAAACAAAAGCAAAAGCCACACACACCATGTAATCAAAAGACATTTGAGAAACTACACACTGTTCTTAGTGTAGTATGTGGTTTAGATGCAAATTTAATTATTAATAAAATTATTTTAGCTCAATAAAATAATCTGCAATGTCAATTAAATGTCTTTAAAACAAAAACATTCTTTCTGGACACCTAAAAGCATTACATTTACACAACAATAAAATGAGAGAAAACAATATTCATACAGTTTTAGTGTGTAGTGTATTGTAAGTTTTTTACATTTAATTGCAAAGCAAGTGCTAATGCTGCATTATTCTATTTGTGGGAGTGGATGAGTCTTTTCACAGCAATAGATATGTTTATTCTAGTCCTCAAAACATCACCTCTGTTTGCCAACACACAACAAACGCCTTCGTGTGCTCTGACGTCAGAGACGTGTCACTGCTGAAGGAGGCAATGCCTGCTGGGCAGAGACTGAGCTTCACTCATTCTTATTCCTAAACTGATACCTGCAGATCCTCAGTGCATACTGATTCAGCCCCACTTACTGCATGTGTGCATGTGTCAGTTATTCATGCACTGAATAATGTGTTACGTGAAGACGGCTGGTTTATGCCATGAGTAATCTAACTCAGTGTACTGTTGCCTCGTCTGCTACTGTTTGATGGTGTTCTCAGCCCTGTCAGTCTTCAGCGTGATTTTCAAAGACTCTTAATCTGCTCTAGCACATGTGGACAATCCTTAATGCTCCTGTTTCTAAAACTTGGCTCTGTGGAAGCACTTATTATTATTAATTACACATCAGCTGCAGTTTCATGATCTTTTACAGAGACAGGATTGATCAGTGGAATTCCTCAAAGTTCTCACAGAAAATTGTACCAAACGGTTGTTTATTATAATCAGTAGCCCCATCATTTTATCACTTTATAGAGAATAATAAACAGAAGCAGGAGTAAATTCATATTTAGCCTCCACAAACAGGAAACGATTTCCAACAGATTAAGAGCTTGTACACATTCCCAATTTGACTGATGAGCTCTAATAGATTTATCAGAGGACATTTTATTGTGAAACCTCAACAGCCATGATGATGGAGTAGATCAGATTAAGGCCCATTTCACTCCAGCAGGAAATCAGGTTCAAACCTCTCAGGTCACTCAATGCACTCCCCAGCACAGTTATAAAAATAGCTGCAGAGGAGTGAATAGCCACACTGTAACTCCACGTCATGTCACACTCAAAGCTGTGTTTAAGGGCCACTGCGTGTGCACTGCACACTGCAGCTGCCTCCAATCAGCACTAAACAGTCCATGGATGTGTTAAACAACTGCCTTTATTCTCACACAAGGGAGCACCTCAACACAAGTTGGAAGTTCACATAAAGGTCTCTTCAGTAGGCTATAATGAAATCATCAATCAGTTATACTTGACTATACAAATGGTAGATGAGTCTATGCTATAATTTCACAGTAAAGCTGATTTTGACACCACAGCCTTAGATTAAGTGAATGTATGCAGTAATTTTGCTAACTATAGACTAGCACTGTGGGAGACTTTATTTAGGGTGTAGTAGCAGAAGAAATAGAGGACAAGTGTGAAGAGAACTGTGGTAAGCCTTGAAAAGGGCTGAGTGTTGTTTTCCACTTTTTGGGAGAATGCACCTTCAACAACAACCTGGTCCTAACCTCCACAAACACAAGCTTATTCTGGATGGAAAAACAGTTGGGCACATAAATATCATTTAGCTAAGATATTGCGAACGGATTTCTGTACAAAGGCAATATTCCTGTGAGGCAGCTGGGAGAATGAGAGATTAATTTCTGACTAAGATTTGTCAGCTCCTGGGACGCTCATCATATCCAGGGTTCCTAAGCTCTTTAGAGATGCACACACTTGTGTAAAAGACGTAAGCAGGATGCCGTCAGCCCAGAGGAGCTTTCAAAATCAAAAAAGGGTACATGAGAGGGAGCCTCTAACTGTGATTACCACATTAAGAGTACAGAGCAATGGTGTAGTTCATGTTAGTGTCTTTTCTCCAGCTCAGAAGAAACAGGCTGTGTGAATTCTAAGATTCCTTTGTCATACCTGCGTCAAGATATTAGCTGATGACTCACTGAAATATGATTTATTTATAGAATGCCGCAGTATTTTCTGTCACTTTGGCTCAACTTTAACCCAGGGAAACCCACACATCATAGAACAGTGGAGCGACAGAGTTGTAGCTTTAGGGAAATGTTCTGCCTGAACAGGAGATAGATGGCCACTACTTTAGCTTTATAATATGCTTAGGATTTAGAATATACTTGTCCAAGCACTGAAGAGCTCAAATGATCAGTGACTGGTCTAAATTCTTTGGAAAGTCTGATTATTTCAAGGACTAAACTGACATGCCACCTGTGCAAAATGCTATAATTGTTTAATCATCTAGAGAAGAGTGACAGTGAAAACAGACTACTGTTTCCTTTCAGACAAAACCATATCAGTGTTAACATAACAAATGAACAGTGATCACATGACACTAATGACACTGTACAGGTGATGGTATATTGACAGTAAACAGCTCACACAAAGCCACAGTGTTTTCCTACAGGAATGATCCAAAAGCACCACAAGCTTTGAATCAGTCGATCAGTGACATGACGCAGGTTACAAAACTGTATAAACTGTTGACTGTTTTTACCCACAATAAAATATGCCACAGAGTGGCATTAGACACTAATTATCATAAAATAAAATGTAAAATAAAACATAGTTTAAAACAGTCCTTTTTGGCACAAACACCACAAGGTTCAATGAGTTGATGTTATAAAGATCAGACAATAAACACATAAACATCCTTTTTTTTTTTTTTTAATTTTTAAACTGTAAGATCAATTTTCCAGTACAATATGAGGCCACTGTTAGAACCATTTCGACCAACAATTCTGTTGATATAACAAAAAGGACCACAACAATAACACATTAGAATGTCATTTGTATGTAAGGAAACCCTATCAGCTCCCTGTACTCTCATTCAAATAGTGTTTCCTCATCACTACAATATTCAATGCCAGCTCTGTCTGCTCTGTTGTGTAACCAAAAACAAAGTGTCATTCTATACTGACATCTACCACCCTTCTTTGTTTGTTTCCTCCTCATCACATGGTGGAAGCAGGAAGTAAAAGTCATACACTGTGTGATCACGAAGCTGGATGTTGCACTGCTGACTATGTCACATGCCACAGCATCGTTGAAGTCCAAATCCCAATCCACTGACGAGAACCCTAGTGTAAGCAGATCAATGTACGGCTTAAGCATCAAATCCCTCACAAAACCAAGAACTGCACTAAGTACAATAGCTGAGTGATGGATAATGAGAAAACTTGCAGCTCTGTCTCAAGGTCAGTACATTCAGACTTTGGTCCATGTAAGGTCAATTAATGGCAAGTGTATGTGTCCTAATAAAGTGCAATTAGCAACTCGTTAATGACCTGCAGGCCCAGTGAAAAATGTGAGTGCATGCAAAATGAAACACACTGAATGTAGATGCACGCAGCTGCAATGTTAAGAAAGAATTTCCTCATAATTATATGTCTGTCAAATAATATTCATCAGGGTCCATTGACTATTTTTCTATTGCACCACCCCATAATCACAATTATGCGTAATTACAATTAAACAGTGAAAAACACCTTGTCCATGGCAAAACCAAAAGAGAACAGAAAAGGAATGGTCTAACTTAAACAAAAACCCTTTTTCAGGTGATTTCAACAACTACATGTTGTCTTCTAGGTGTGATAACAAGTGCAGTCCATCATGTCACTGTTAAACATAACAGGCATAAACCAATCCCAATGTCATTTCAACAGGTGGCTGTTTCAGTGCCACTTGATCCACTTTATTGTTACAGTGTGGCATACTGTTGAGGGCATAGCCATTTCATCTTTGAAATACCTAAATCAAAAACATGGCATTTACCTGAAATGGTCAAAGCTCAGGAGAGCTGTATTTGATCTGCCTCTGAGTTTAACCTCAGACAGAGAAAGCCTGTTCAGTAATAGCACAACATTAGCAGTAAAAAGCACAAAGGACCCTCTCGCTTTCAAAGAAAAATGAAGTGTACTAAGCACCTGACATCTTTACTTAACTTGTGTGTTTACTCAAGATTTTGACACATTATTCCCAGCATTAACTCAACTACAGCACAATCAATCAAATGTTTCATCTTTGGAAACAACAGGAACCCTCAAACGCCTCTTTGGACAAACTAATCTTACATGACTGCTGTGAAAACATCACAATGGGGTGTTCCTTTGTTTAAATGCTGCACAAAAAGAAAAAAACAGCCCTTCATGTTTCTCTTATCTTCTTCAGAGGGACATCAATGCTTCTGCGAGACGTTATTTGTTTATGTCGTGGCAATGGGGTACAAATTGCTTTTATTATTATATTAGAGTTGTTTCATCTCAATAGACGACCTCAGATTTAATTTTAATTACATTCTGCATTAAACCAGAGGGATGGCAGCTTCATTTATCAACAGTGAACTGTGCTTGTGTGCACCACCAGTGTGTAGACACGCTTTACACTAATAAAACAATCCAATGCACACTTAAGTCCCATAATACAACAGGGCTGGAAGGTTCTGTATCAGACAAACATAATGCAGTCAGTTACATCAGCTAAAGCCAAGGAGACCAAGTCTACAGCTTTCTCCTGCTCAACCTGTCAAGTCCAGCAGTCAGTCACCTTCTGCACAGTCCCTAAGGTGACTCATCATCACAGTGGATGGTCTGCTGTACAATGACCTTTATCTATCCTGCCATTCCTGGTAATCTGCTCCTGAACTTGAACAAACAGACCTTAGACTAATGCTTGAATTTTGACTAGAACTACATACAGTTAGTATAGTGTCAGTATAGTCCAATGGCTCGACACCACTTAAAGTTAAGGGGTTAAAAGAGCCCTTCTAAATATTCTTTAATAGTCAAGAAATATATAAATATCAACATAACTGTTCATTTCAATGTCAAGCATGGAGTTTCCCAGACCTCTTCATTACCCAAACAGAATAATACATTCTTCAGGGGAAAACCAAGTACATCCAGAGGGTCACAGAGGACGTTTTAGCAGCACTCCCTAAAGCTTGACTTCAATGATCTCTGTTGGATGCAGAGAAGGAAAAGAGTAAACGTGCACGAGTTAGCTTTGTTGGTAAATTATTCAAAAAAAGATGGCCTTTCGCTCTCAGATGAAAAAATAATGGCACCAGTTTCCCAGAAGGGTCAGGTGCCACACGCTCGTGATGTCAGCCTCCATCCATCCAACAGACGTGGAGAGTTGTGGCGTTTTGAGCGTGTCATACGAGGGGATGCTACCAAAAAAATTATATTTACGTCAAGCCTGTGCACAATTACAACAGCCACAAGTTTAAACGACCCCAAGCCTGTAACCGTGTGTGAGAACGATGCGCGCCATTGGCAGACTCACCAGAGAAGTCGCGTTGTCCAACTCCAAATATCTCCACACAGCTCTCGGTCCTCGGCTCTGGCGCCCTTTGTGCGTCGTTCTGCCTCTGTCCCGCTGCGTCCGATCGCCGTCGCTTCAAACTGCGTCCCTGTCATGTGTTTCCCAGTAAATCCTCTTCAAAGTGGGATGTGAAGAGTAGTCAGGGTCCGCCTACCGCGTGCGAAGCCTTCCAATTGTTGTGTCGGCCAGAGCCTCCCCCCTCGCGTCGTCGATGTTTGGCACGCGTCTCGTTCTATCGTTTGTAAATGACGTGCGCCAGTTTGTTTTGATCACACGGTTAGAAGGTCAAGTCCTCGCGCTTTTAACGAGCAACACGACGAGAAACGTGTGCAGGTGGGAGAGGGTTAACTGTGCGTATTTGTAATTATGAGATATAAAACCAAAAAAAGGGAATGTGCATATATCTCGTAGGGGCACCACGACGTCTGTTTTTATTGGTTCCGAAAATACACCTCACGTGGGTCTTTTAAGAGAAATCGATCCAATTGTGTGCTTTTCTTTATGACAACGTAAGCGTCAACGTAAACATCCGCCCGGGCCGTGTGCCGTCGCTTACGCACACGGTGTAGCCGACGCACGCTCCTTTTCTAGGTCATCAGCGGACAGCAGTGCCGTGCGTTTTGATGTCACGAGGCTCCGGGGACCGTCTCTTTTCACTCTCCTCTAGATCATGTTCACTCGGGAGGACACATACCTGCAGCAAAACCAGAGCAGGTTTCCCTTAGACTCCGTGAATCCTTACGCAACCTGGATATAGGCCTATGGAGATGCTCTTATCCACAAAACCACTGTCTCCATTCATGATATTTGTAATTTATGAGTTCTGCTGTAAGGGCAACATGGGGAAGTATCCTGCAGTGTCCCGGAGGTCACCCAAGATGATCAACAGTCTCTTTCTCTTGTCACTTCTGTTAGTTTTACTCAGTATTTGCTTCTTTTCAAACCCAGCAACAGTAAATACAGTGAGATTTGAGACCCATTCATTCATATTCATGTGAGCAGTCTCTTCTTCTATTGCCCTCCTTAATTGCAAATGCCTCCTCCTTCCTGGTCAGGTTAGAGGAGATGCATATGTAGTAGTGTGTACCTGCTGCAAAAGCCCGTGTGGTAACCATAGAAACTGGGCAAGACCAGGCGTTATAACTGGAAAGCATTAACAATTTACCACTAAGAACAGATAGGCCCATTAATGATACTACTTGAATATGTGTTTTCTACTGACTACTGAAGCCGACCTTGTGAAAAGTAGTCACTTTCAGCTCTTTAAATACTAGCTTGGGGTCGGTAATGCCAGAAAAATACACCCTGTGGTGGAAAAGGGCTCTTAATAAACTGTAATAAAGGCAGTGCTTAACGTTCTGTATTGCATCAACAAAGCCTTTCCAAAGAGCTCTGCATGGATTTAAGAAACAAGGGGAGTCTGTAACTTCTGGGAGGTCAGACAAACCTGCTTAAGGAAAGGAAATAAAAGAAAAGACAGTGGAGAAGACATGGGCAGAACCATCCCAAGTGTACTTTTTTTATTTCTTATTTTCTGATGTCAGATTCCTTTCTCTGACCCTTTGTGCTCCTCCAGTCCATCGTCCACAGCTCTCGTTGTCAGTAATGAGGACAAATGGGAAGAAGCGATCTCATCACAGACCACTAAACCCTTTCACTTGATTTTGCTGAGCCTCGCTGAAAGTTAACTGCAATCAAACTCAATTAAGTCCAATCTCGTCGCGCATTCATCATCCGAAGAGTAAATGTCAGTCACTGAGATTGTCCAAAGCAGTATGACTCATGTCCCGGATGGTTCTGAAGCTGGTTTCAGGGATGTGCACTGTCTGCTTATTAAGGCTATCTTGAAGTGAACGCTCGGTGATTCATGTTGATGCTTTGTGATCATCGGTTAACATCGATGACACTTGATGTTTGGTCCTGAGGCGTTACAAATCAGTGTAATGCGTCAGTCTGTGGGTGTTTAAGGTGCTTCATTTGTCACAGGAGAGCAGTATGGCACAGACAAGCATGGGCGTCAAATACATCTGAACCCTACTCTTTTTTTCTTTACTGTAATTCCACTCTACATGTGTGCTGAAGTATCGGACACAGAAATTCAGCAGGGACCTCGTTTGGTCCAGTTTGATTGGATCGATGGAGGTCCAAAGGTGCGTTTACCTTGCACCTCTTTTCATTTGAACTGAACAAAGACAACCAAGAATAGTCCACATAAACTGTGATGTGCTCTAATGCTCTAATCCAATGTTTTACTGTTCAGAACTTTATAATTCGAATTTTCTTCAATTCTCCTTAAGACACGCCTCTGTGAAATGTGAAGTATACTGGAAAAAATGAAAATACATAAGGCCCTACCTACTCTCTTTTTATTTATTCTTGTCTCCCTGTGGCAGCATTATATGTGGGTTGTTGTTGTTCTAATTCCTACTTAAACGGCCAACCCGATTTGTTTAATTGGTCTTTGCCTTGTTTTCTGTCCTCTGTTTTTTTGTTTTTGTTAATTGAGTAATGTTTTAGTTTTTGAAAAAAGTGAAAAAACTTCAATAAAAACAAAGCAAAAAAAAAAAAAAAAGGAATGGTATAATTGGCCATTTCATCTTAATTTCCAACTGAGAAAATAAATGTTATTAACTCCCCTTGTCATAACATTGCTTATTGCTGCTGTCGATATACTAGAATTAAACCAGGATATGCTTAACCAAAGTAGCTGGTGCAGTTGACAACAGAACACATTTATAAAGGGTTTCACTCAACAAAAAGATTTTTTTCTGTCTTTTGATTGGAATTATATAGCTGGGTAAGCTCATTCAACAGTTAAACAATTATAACCTCTAGAATCTTCCATTACACAGACTTTAACAGTGCTAAAACCAGCATGCAGAAACCAAATCAGTGGGCCGCAACCTTTTTTTTAATGTCTCAGTCATTCAACACAAGCAGGGAGTTTACCAAGAGGAGACATCTGTCACACCGGGGATCACTATTTGTTTTTCTATCAGACTTCAATCATCTGAGAAAGTTTTCACAGAAAGTTCACAAAGTGTCCCCTCTCCTACACACATAAACACACACTTTGAGAGCCACCTGCCCAGCCTCCTCTGGTGCCATCAAAGGCCCAGCTCTGTAGTGTACACACACGTGCACAAAAACATGTCTCTCTGCAGGAGAAAGATAAAATCCTGAGCATTATTCCTCTCTGTGGGAGGAATTCCCTGAAGGAGCCGTCAGGTCGTACCAGGAGACAGCAGAGGCCAGAACGGGGAAAAAGATGAAGAAAAAGGTATATGCACATCTGTATTGTTTCATGAAAAGTAGGTGAAAAGTGAAAAAATGATGTGGTGTAAGAAGGTAAATTGTATTTCACTACAGTACATTTATATTTATATTGAATACTGAATTTATATTGATGTTTTTTTGCCATGGCTATTGTTTTTATTTACATACTTCATAAATGACAAACTGATTTCCATTAATGCTCTGGTTAATGGCAAATGCATACATATCCAAATCACAACTTCATAATCAAGGCCTCAAATTAGTTTCTTTGACCTTATGGTTTATTAAATTGTGAGCCAAGAATTGATTAAAGGATCAAAAGGATACATTCAAAACCTTTTAAACCTAAAACCTTGAAAATCTCCTTGCAATAACACTTTAAAATTCCACTCAAAATGAGTCTGTATATCTTAGCTTCTTCAGTTATTGGATTGCATTTTTTTCTGTTTAGACAGCTGGCCAGAGATTTAGAGGACTACTACACCAGACAAGTATATTACCAGTGTAGGAGTCACTGTGTGTTAAGTATTTGTTCCCCAGAATGGCAAGGATATAGTGCCTTTTGATTCCTAAAGGAAAAGAACACAAACATTTCAGACAGCCAAAGTCACAGTGCTGTACACTGTGTACTTTGGTCAGAGAGGCCTGACCACAGTTCACCTCACAACACACACAGCTTTTTCGGGAGATATACGCTCCAAATATTGACTACAGTCGCAAGGATAAACAGCAGAGACATACTGGGAATTCTCTGGACTAGGCCAATAGTGTTTTTTATGTTGAAGCTGCTGTGATCTGATTTGCTGACTTCTTTCATTGTTCTTAGAGATGATTGGTGTTAATACGAGGATACAGTGCTGCAGATGCATAATGCTAAGTGGGTTTACCTGTACTCAGTGAACCTTAATTTGATTTAACATACAGAATCCTACCGGACATCTCTGGTGGTAAGGTCTTTTCCAAGTCAAACGTGAAATGATTTATACATTTGTGGCGTGATGTACAGCATGAATGTCAGCCTCCTGACTTATCTGAGCAGTGTGGGGCTACAGACTTGGTTACGTAAAAAGACTTAGTCAACTGACACAGATTCGGGTAAGCCGAGCCAGGGCCATGGTGAAATCTGAGTAGGCATTCTCCAGTGTCTCTGTGAGACTCTTAGCACAGTTCAGCTTGTGCTCTTATTTTAATCAACCAGGGATCAAAGCCATCCCTCTGCTGGCACAATTTTAGTTAATCTATTGTTGTTACAGATGTTAATCTTGTTGTCCACAACAATCTCTGGGTGCTGATATATGCAGTCACAGATAGAAAATCACAGCTAGAGATGAAGATTTTATCTGACCTGAGGAAAAAATACTAAATTAAAAATGCTGATGTACTGCATGTCACATTGCAATTAGTAATAACATTTACAGGGTGAGGGGTAAATTATCTTTTGAAACAATTATATTTTCAGACGTCTAAGGAGGTTCTCAATCATCCAGGACCCGTTCAAGAAAAGGTTTCATAAAAAGGCAGCCGGACATAGGTTTGAAGGTTCCTCATCCAAGGGATAATTCTGAGGTA
The DNA here is from genome assembly GCA_036850595.1 of Rhyacichthys aspro. Taxonomy (NCBI): domain Eukaryota; kingdom Metazoa; phylum Chordata; class Actinopteri; order Gobiiformes; family Rhyacichthyidae; genus Rhyacichthys; species Rhyacichthys aspro. The sequence continues at coordinate 14,454,170 of CM072152.1, read as the reverse complement.
AACGGATAAGAGTCTAGTTTTATATCTCTCAGAGGGAGGAGAGTAGCCTCAAACTGCTGTGACTGGACAAGAGTTGATGAATGGAAGACTCTGGTTTCAGTGTCATTAAAAGCTGAACGGGCAGTGTACTGGTGAGGAAGTCGAAATGTTCATGTGGGCAATTAGCATAACTACTCCCTTAGGTTTGATATCCTTCTCAGACCTGAAACTTCTTCACCTTCAAACCTACGCCCAGATGTATTTTCTTTACATTTTCAGACAGAAAAACTAAGATTCCATTCCATTTGTTTCACGTTGCATTCATTTACTGCTAAAATAATGAAAATTGTGTAAATGTAGTCTCAGACATATATTCATCCTTATGAAAGGTTTTAAGCCGTTTTAGTTCAATATTAAACAAACCTATAAGTTCAAAACATGCACATAGATGCTGTCAGTCTCTCCTTTCTGAGTTTTAAAGATTTAGAAGATGGATTAAATAACCCAAAGATGCTGGCATTTCTACTGAGGAGACAGCAGGTGAAACACGTCAGCCATTAAGCCCCAGGAAATAGGATATGAAGACAGCCAAGAAGGCTTTGGCGCATAAAATGTAGAGGCTGCTGAAAATCAAAGTCTAGTAATAATTTAGCTTATTTTTACTTGCTTACTTTTTACTTTACTAATTTGTTTGTCAATACTCAAATGACGTTAAAATCTGTACTATGTCCTTCCCCCCTTTGGAGAGAGAAACATGCGATACAGTTAAATAATGTAATGTAGACAGTACTCATGTGCACAAATTTTAATTATCACATTTTTCAGGTTCACAAAAATTCTGTATAATTTTACACATGAACTCAACAAAAACACTTATCACAAATGATAACCATAATGAACAAACAATATGCTATATACATAAAGAATACAATTAGATATTCATAAAAATATTATTTGGCCCCTAACTTTTTTAGATGATCATATTTTTTTCAGCTTTGCGTCACTCTATCTCAGTGAAGCGTGCAAACATCGCCTTGCGAACAGCATCCTTGTATGTGTCAGAGGCTGACAGTTCATAGGAGGCGCCTTTAATGCCCAAGCCAGTGCCCTTGGTCCTTAACGAAGCCTTTTGGGAAAAAGCAAAGTGCAGTCATTAAAAGGAGACAGATTGCACACAGGTTTCCCTGAGGAAATTGTGCTAATTGCATTGTCTGAATAGAAGCACATTTACACATGCCAGGAGCTGCAAGGCTTTTGAATGTAGGAACATTTTGAGTAATATGAGCCTGCTTACAGAGATTGGAGTCGTGATTCCTTGTTGGTGGCGTCCTAGACCTTTGCCTTCCTGCCACCCCATGGCTTGCAACATTTTGTTTCCTATGTTATCACTTGTTATACCATCTTTAGTGGGCTGTTCATAGCTTCTGTGGTTAAAAGTGAAGTGTTTATTAAATAAAAAAGATGACAGACAGAAAATTAACATTGATCAAAGAATAACGTTTCCACTCACACTGTTGCTGCTGGTGGTTTAAAAAATTTCTTCTTAGGTGCAGGAGGTTCAGGGACACCATACTTCTCTCTCCTTTCTGCAGCTCTGTCTCTATATTTAAGCTATACAGAAAATCATTCATTGACATATTAGTATATATGCATATATTACAGAAGAAATCCCCAAATGTTTTCATTACCTCAGCTTCCTTCCTCTCAAGCTCCTCAAGCTCAGCTTCAGACAGTTTAGATCTTTGCTGAATTTCCAAATTTTGCTGTACCAATAATTGTAAAAAAAAGAAAAAGTCCCAAAAAACACTTTACTTTTTGTAGTCATGTATTCACTTTGGGTGCTGATAACAGATGGCAGAGCTCTGTATATTCATAGACACTTCACATAACACCCGCTGTTTCCTGGCACTCACCTTGTGGAGGTCAGAGAGCTGCTGGTGGCGCAGCAAGGCGTCTTTGGTGGGGAACTGACGTCGGCACAGAAGACACACCATCTTCTTCCAGTCTGTAATTTTCCCTTCTTCATCAACTGCTCTTTCTGTGCCGCCCTCCTCTGTGTCACTGTCCCCACTGTAGGTTGCAACCAGACCACTCTGTAAAATGATAAAGGTTAGGCATGAATGATAAGAGTTTATTTACAAATGATTATTTATATTATTCTGAAGAACAAACCTTAGCAGACTCTTGTTCTGGATTCCTAAATTGTTCAGTCATTAGAGATGGGATTTCAATGCCTCCCATTTGCTGAAAGAATTACCAACAAGTATCATATTTTTGTGTGCTATGGAAATAGAATCATTTTTGAAGTACAAACCATATCCATCATGGGAACTAACAGCTTACCTTCTTCTCAAAAAGGGAGAAGCCAGCATCAGCAGAAGCAGACTCTCTTCTTTCTTCGTCTTTGGATGCACCTTGAAAATTACTCTTAATGCTCTCTTTGTGCTTGTTTAGGCTTTTTGCCCAACGCTCCATATCTTTTGCAATCTGCCATACAATTAATTTTTGGTGTAGACATTATCTGAAGCACAACAAGACATTCACATGATAACATGATGACAGTATAATAGATTTACCTGCTGTGCAGACTTGCTTTTTGGCTTTTCTTTTTTCTCTTTGGGCTCTTTGTTAATTGTTGTGACTGAAGCTGAGGAAGTAGTGGCGGATGCTTGCTCTGTGTTTACATCTGATGTTGGCGCTGGGACATATGTCTGCTTCTCATTGTCCCAGTACAGATACTGCTGTGTCTCAGAGTTATAGTAGTACTGTTAATTAACAGTGAGAATAAAGAGTAACAGTTAAATGAAAACAATGAAAGAAATACATAATATTTGTCATTCTATAGAGAGATGTCTAGTCAGATATTTCATACTTGGCTGTTAGGATCGTAGTAGAGCCCTGTCTGAGGGTCGTAAAAGTATCCTGAAGACTCATCATACTGATATGTGGAGGTGTCTGGGACGGCTACAGCTTCAAAGAAATTGTACATTTTATGAAATGTTTACATAAAAATATAGAATGACTCTAGCTACTTAACTTACCTGTGGTGTTTGCAGTGTGAACACTACATACTGTTGTTGCAACACTGGAAGCTGTTGGTGTTACTAGTGAAGTAGTAATAGCAGCCTGTACAGCACCAACAGGACTTACCAACTGATGGGTCTATAAAAGTAACATTTAATGATTACTATTCACTGTTACATGTTTTAATGCTTCTGATTTACTTAGGTTAATAATGTTTTTAGGATTTGCTAGAAGATTTATGTTGCATTGCTACTCTTTACCTGTAGTGCAGGTTGGCCTATCATGACAGGCTGGTAGACTTGAGCTGTCTGTGAAATGATAACACCTGTGGCTGCAGGGATCACAGTATTCATTCCTGGAGCAGCTGCAAACAGCAATATTCAAAGTAGTAATTATAGCCTTCACCAGCAACCAAAATGTTTTTAGGAGACTTACCTCCGAGTAAACCATCTCCAATGACAGGAGCCAATCCTTCAGACTGTTGCTTCCACAACTGATAATTCTGCCCCTGGAAAAAAGAGAGCACAGAAACACTAATGTAAAACAAAACAGCCCAACCAATTTCAAGAGTAAAATAGACAGTGGGCCTACTTGTGCTTGCTGCACATATACCTCTGGAGAGGTGATTAAGTCTGAAGTGGCACCTGAACCTTGCTTTAACTGCAACACAAAACAGAAGTCAGAACAAGTAACACAGTTTCCCATAAAGTTGTCCTAAGTATAAGTCTAATGTAATATTTATTACTCTAATCAATGTTGAAAGGAGTTAGTTGAATGATTAGTTAATGAATTATGTCTGACTCAGTGAGACCATATTGTACAACTGGAGTGACTGAGATATTCTCATTAAACAGTGCGTGATATACACACAAATGAGACTTGACATTGAGCACACATAGAACCCAAAAACATAGCTCACACTCATAGTGTAAGTACAGTGTAACACTGACCTGGCTGGATGACCACTGAGCAGCAGCGATTGCTGTGCTGGCAACAGAAAGAGCGTTGGCTCTGATCCCATCAGCCTGTGCTGAGTCCCTAGAAGAAACACAGATGTGATAAGTAAACTGACAGCCAAAAATGACTAATTCCTTGTAATACTCATATGGTAAGGGTATTACAAGTTACTACAAGGTACTACAAGTTAATTATAAAATGTAGACATGATATAACAAGTAATTGCCTTCAGCATTGTATGGTGAAGAATGGGAAATATGCTCGTAAAATTCTTACAAAGATTAAATGGGTGTATATGATAACTCACTTTCTAGCACTTTTGGCATAATCTACACCAATTGTTTTTCCATCCAGTTTTAATGGTGGCTGAAGGCTCTGGAGGATTGTTAGCAGCTGAGAAGCCTCCTGTTTAATAAACAGAGATCCAGGATGGTCACATCTGCAAACATATTGACCAGAGTAAATACTGACCATGGCATTACTTACCAGTGGTGAAGACAACTGAACAAAGGCAAAGCCTCTATTCTGTCCTGTCTGCTTGTCTTTAATGAGGCGAATGTTTCCTGTAGATAAGTTAGCGTAGGGGGCCAATATGTTCAATATACCATCAACAGTTGAAAGGGGTGCAATGTTTCTCAAAATGATCGCTGTAAACAAAATCATCATAGTACATCACTCAAGATTGTCTACAGTGTAACAGGACTATAACGGGTGACACTCACTGTCTCCATTGTTCCATGAGCACAAGTCACCAATTTGGGCTGCCCCACACCTAAAACACTTTTGCCTTTTTCTGAAATTGTAAAGGCCACACTGTAAAAAAAGAAGAAAAAAAAAGAGTATTAGTAAAAGAGTATTTTTATTCTATTTTATATAAAGACGCTAAGGAAATGCACTTACTGCATTACAAAGCCAGTTTTCTGCTTTCTGTCTTCTGTTGCTATAGTGCACTGCAATGGTTTTCCCCTGGATCACCAACTTGTTCTGTAAAATCAAAAGCTAAACTTATTTCTGAATCGATCAAGAGGGTGCCCCACCCCATGAGTGAGCACAGCTGGAACAGGAAAGAGTGGCTAGACTCTCTTAGGGTAAAGGGGACAGAAGTAGAAAGAAGGTTTCAGAGAGAGGGCAGCAGTTCTCTGTCAAAAGCGTGAGATCTCAAATATTCACTAAGTGTTTGGGACCGGTGCTGCCAGCTCATCTGTGTCTCACTCCAGTCTTCGGATTTTAAATGGAGATGAGATGGGCATATCCAAGTGACTGAGCTGGAGCAAAATGTGCTAAGAAACCACAGCGCAGCAGGGACTATGTGAAGTCTTCTCATCATAAGAAAAGGCAAAGTGTCTATTTAGCTTGGCTCTAAAGAATGTTTTTTGCATTATCTCATAACTGTGGTGATAACGAAACAATGTATTAACAAAAACAAAATGTAATGTTTCTACACTGTTCCCTGCATACTGAATACATAACATACACTGCAAAATTTCTCAATGACTTATAGTGTCAGTAAACTTGGTCTGTAATCGCCAAGATTAATTCTAAACTTGGTGATTGTTGAGGCAACCTGATTGGTCTCCATCCATCGGGTAGAATCTTGCAAGTGATAAAACTCCACGAAGGCGAAACCTCGGCTTATACCTAGAGACAGCATTCAAATATAGACGGGAGGCGTGTTAGTGAGAATGCCTTTGTGCAACATTTAAACTCACAATGGGCCTGTACAGTCCAATTTTAAGTAAAACGGAGGCAGGGGGTAGCTTAAAAGTCAAAAGGGTAGGTGATGTCTTCTGTTATAAAAGCAATTTATGAAGCAATGTAAAAAAAATATTATGTTATCTTTTTACCTTTCCATACCGACAAACCAAGCAAGCTTTGTCACATGAGGAATCCACTGACGGCTACAATGGTGCTTTCTCATTAATGTTAAGAAAGCAACAGAGTGTTGAGGGAAATATAGTGTAATGACAATTTTTTAACACAAAACATTACCTGTTCTTTTCTTCATCAAGCGGATGTCCACTGGTTGAGGTCCCGGCAGCTGCTCAAGTGCTGTGCGTATCTACAAAATAAGAGAAAGAATGAGGATCAAAGTTTACACATGGAAAGATTCAAAAAGTAAAGCCCAACAGCACAGTGGGTGTACTGGGCTTTCTGTGCTTTTATTTTATAGGCCATGCAGTAAGTAAGACTTGCAAGCATACATCATCTTCTGTGACGTGAAGAGAGAGACCCCTAAGCATTATGGTCTTGCTTTCCTCCTCTTGCTCCATTTTACTGTCTTGGTCTGGATAATCCACATCATACTCATCATCAGATAGGTCACTGTTGCGCCGCTTTCGACCCCTCTGTGAAGGCAAATAAAAAAGCTTTGAGTTTCAAGTCACAACCATAAACTGTTTACATTTTTTTGCCCTTTACCTCTGGACTGTCTCTGTGGTCATCGTATCTGTCCCTGTGTCTATCCTCACTCCAGCGTCGATCATAATCTCTGTCCTCATCTCTGTTTCTTCTTTCATGCCACTCTGCATCTTCTCTGCGGCATTCTGAACCGTATCGACCACTTCGTTCACCCCGACTTAATCTGAAACACAATCATACAAGCAAGCACGTTTAATATAGGCTACATGTCCGTTCGATGTCTTACAATTGTTACTATGTGGCACATCTGCTTTACCTTTTATCACCTCCCATTTGGTCTGTACATAGACTCAAGCATATCTGCAGAGAAAAGATATTCAAAGGAGTAAACATATGGCACAAATGCTGCACAAATGCTTAGGGCGTGACAGATGATTGTAGGCTACTGTCTAGCAGCACCAAGTCACGAGCGCAGGGAGAAACAATGAGAAAACATTTCTGATATTTGCAGTAACGTTTAGACATCCACTATGTAACAAAATGTAATATATTACCAATGTTTTACGTATTGTTCTGCATAAAATACTTACAAAGAAACAATGGGCCTGATGGATTTCGCTGCGCGTTTTTTCACCGTTTTGCTTTCCGCCAGAGGAAGGTCGTCTTCTTCTTCACCGCACGATCAGCAAACAAGTAACAGGCTCGGTGTCGCCGCCCAGCGGTGGCATATGTCGTGCCCGTAATACGCGACATAAGCAATTTGACTCACACTAGCTGCTCGTATTGTAGCGTTACTTGATTGCTGGACAAAGCACTGCGTGTCTTTCTTTTCTTCTTTTGACATTACACAACTGCTGCAACACCCGTAAACTAACGCCTTGGCACACACCTGCCATCACCAGGAGGCGGCGCTGCATTTCCTGTGAGAGACGCGGCTGCGAAACTGCTGAGGCAGAAACCTACTTCATTTAATACGGGTAATGCGAAGGCACAGTAACTGAATGGGACAAATAGATAATCTTTATATATTTGACCCCTTTTTCTTACAGTACGTTGTGTTGTTATCTTTCCATTGAGACAACTCCCTGTTGTTTACTGCACCACGGCCCATCAGCTCCAACTGTGACCGAAAACCAGGAAAAAGGTAGCTAGCCTGTAGCTAACGCTCAACGCTAGCCAAAATTTTATTATCGCCAATGTCGTTTGTTAATTAGTAGCTGGTGTATTTTTGCAGATGATAATAAAATGCTGTCTGAGTCTCTGTTGTTTAATGTAAAGCTTATACGCGTAAAAAATCTTTTTTGTAAAATGTCTATGGCTAGCTAGCTCAATGACACCTCTCTGGTTAATAAAATTCTAATTCTACCAGATTTAGCTGAGTGCCCAGGCCTCACAAAATATCTTTAACTTAACTCTTACACTTAATTACTTTATCTTTCCAGCTACCAAGCTTTATGGCTGAACCAGAGTTGCTGCTGGACTCAAACATCCGACTGTGGGTAGTGTTACCCATTGTCTTCATTACCTTTCTTGTCGGAGTTATTAGACATTATGTCTCCATTCTTCTTCAAAGTGACAAAAAGCTGACACTAGAACAAGTGTCTGACAGGTGTGTATCACACTATTCTCTTCTATTAAAGTAACTGATCAAAAATGCAATTATATTGTTTTTTCTCCAAATTCAGCCAGGTCCTTATTCGCAGCAGAATCCTGAGAGAGAATGGAAAATATATCCCTAAACAGGTAGATGTTATTTTACTTTAGTCATCTTAACAATATAAAAACATGTATAACCATGTACAACTTGTATTTCTTTCAGTCATTTTTGATGAGGAAATTCTATTTCAATAATCAAGAAGATGGATTTTTTAAAAAGACCAAAAGAAAGGTGGTTCCACCATCTCCCATGACAGGTACTAATATTAAGATATTTCTATAATGCTTCTGATGTCTCATTGACCTATTTAAGTGTGTAAATGATTTCTAAGTGTTTATGTTTGTCCAGACCCCAGCATGTTGACAGATATGATGAAAGGAAATGTGACCAACGTGCTTCCCATGATTCTGATCGGAGGATGGATTAACTGGACCTTTTCTGGATTTGTAACAAGTAGGTGTATTTTAATTGAGTCTGGATATAACAAACCTAACATTAAACATTATATAAACTGTTATTTTCTACACAGCCAAGGTTCCCTTCCCTCTTACTCTGCGTTTCAAACCTATGCTGCAACAAGGAATAGAGCTGCTCTCTCTGGATGCTTCCTGGTAGGATAATTTCCCAGAGCATATGAATATGCGTATGACCACTGTTATTTTATTCACCTAATTTTTGTTGGCATTTTTTGTATGTGCACTCAATCTAGGGTAAGCTCAGCATCATGGTACTTCCTTAACGTTTTTGGACTGAGAAGCATGTACTCATTAATTCTAGGACAGGATAATGGTAAGTTTTACCTAATTTAGCTATACATCTTACATTACAAAAACATAATAAAAGACAAGAAAGCAAACTGTTGAACTAGCAAGATTTTTTTTTCTTTTGGTTATAATTGGCAAAAAATTGTATTGTTTCTGAATGTTTTTGTGATATATTGACAACAGGTGCCGATCAGTCAAGGATCATGCAGGAGCAAATGAGTGGTGCAGCCATGGCCATGCCAGCAGATACAAATAAGGCATTTAAGGTATAAAATTTATACATTATACTTATACAATAGACTTGAAATGTTAATGTCATGGTTGTTCTTCGTGTTTAGGCTGAGTGGGAGGCACTAGAACTGACGGACCATCAGTGGGCACTTGAGAGTGTAGAGGAAGATCTAATGAGCAGAGAGCTGGACTTTGATGGCATGTTCAGCAAGGAGTTGCCAACTGGAATCTTCTAAGTGTCTAGAGCTGGCAGACCTTTGCTTTGATTAAAACAGAAATGGGACAGATCCCTAAATGTTATGCAAAGTTAACATTCCTTTAATTAAGGTCCTAGTCCTTTCACATAACGACTTTCCATTCCTTTAATATTTTTCATTTATAACAATGGTTTTACTGTTGTTTCCATGTAAAAGCACAGCTTTGTTGGTTTAGCTCAAAGACCAAAAGTCTGGGAAGGTTATGTGGACTTTTGCCTATATTTAAATGTAATAATATTGGTTTGCAGTTGCAACAGGATGTAAACTAGCGCTTCTTTTTCCCATTAGCATAAGCTGCTTGTCATTCTGTACTACCATCTTGGTTATACAGTAGAATACAACCACATTTTACAGGCCTGAAATTAAATGTTGATAACTGTAAGACTTAAAATTCCAATGCTAAATAATAGATTGAGGTCTGCATTTTGATTTATGTAGATGGTTAATTTTATAATGTAACATTTTGTTTTGTACAGTATAAAGACTGTTTTGAGAAACCTGAGCTAGATTCTTTATTGATGTCCATAATATCAGTTCACAGTACTTTATTGTACAGTTTATGTCAATGTTACAAAATTGCATAGCTAAAATAAATAACTTTTTTTTAAATTTGAAAGTGTTGACAGTGTTCAATATTATTGTGTAAACAATCAAAACTATTAATCTATTTTGAAGTGTTGAAATTCGTGCACCTGCTTGAGCCTGACAAAATTATTTGACATTTCCGATTTTGTGAATTAACTTGATTTTTGACCACCAGGTGTCACTATTGTGCCCTTCTTGAATTTATGGGTTTACCCTAACCTGCCCTGATCTCCGTGCTAACCTTTTTTCCGTGCATGGCCACTGTAAAGTCTAAGTGTTAATAGAAATATTTTCAGGTTATACTATACTTATATTATATATTCAGGTTAAGTGTTGCCATTGTAATATAGCAATTGAAATGTGTCCTTCTGCTAATTACAACCAATCCCATTTTTTTTGACAAAACCTTGCTGTCGTGCGCGTCTCCGCCACGCTGCTGGTGCGTCTATTTCCTCTGCGCGTTCCCGGCACCGGCATACTCGCTGCATGATGGCCGAGGGAGGCGGACCTGAGTCAGGCGGCGCGGCGGACTCAGACTCGGAGCCGGTAGCCGCTCAAATCCCAACGCCTTCTACTGAAAACCAAAAACAGGCTATCGGCTCACTTTTAAAAACAACCCTAAGAAAGGGTGACGAATGGTAAGGCGCTAACACGACTATTATTAGCTCAGTGTTTCAATTAGCATTAGCCTATGAGCTAAGTAGTAAGAAACAGGAAATGCTAGCTTGCTAACTTTAGCCAGCTAGCGTTTCTGACTGGCATCGGGTGGTGTAATGCTGCGGGTAGTTAGTTATCTATAAGCTTACTAGGTAGCATGTAAGATGCTAACTGTCTTGCTTTCAAATTGCTGATCAGAGGGGGATATGTAATAACAAACAATACTTTCTAAGTGTATAATGTAAACATTTAACCCCCTGGCGTCAGTTAAGTTATAAGGTGTATACGTTTGCTAGGCCTTCATAATAACAAGTTAGCTGACATAGATTGATGGTTGATAGTTTACTGAGCGGCCCTGTAATCTCGAGATAGTCTGACTGGTTTATTGAGAAACGAAACAAGCACACACCAATCAGGAAACCGTCTCGTAATGTTACTTTCAATTCCAACTCGTTGAGTAGCTAGCATGTTGTCTGGTAAACAACCGGCAGAAATTGGCTGACATAGATTCACATATTGCAGACTGAGCTCAGTCATTCTGAAACCAAATGTGTTTTAGGCTGTTAAACTCTGTCCTTATTATAATATATAGTATTGACAGATATACTTAAGACCCCTATGTGTTTCTTTTGGCAAACGAGATACAGGCTACACATTGGTGATTATCTTGTAGTTGCATGGTTATTACGCCATATTAGACTATCCATATTATGTTGTACAATACAGTGTTTTTTTTGTACCGCCTTTAACTATTGTTCCTGGATACTTCAAATAGAATGAGTCAATATGTATCAGCTTGAATGATTTGCCTATCAGAAGCTATTGTCACCGTTAGAAAAATTAGCCTTCATTATGGTTAAAAAAGCATGCATTGCACAAAAGTCATATTGTAGGATTGTGCTTGAATTCAGTCAAAAGTCACTCCAGAAGTTAAATTAGTAACTTGGAATTCTCTGAAAAAAAATCTTATTATCAAAGTAAGATTCTCTCGCTGTACTTTTGAAATTTCTCTTTTTTTTTTCTTTCTCTTTTAGTAACAACAATTGACATTACTTGTTTAATTTAAAAACAAACATCACTGTAAACAACAAATCTGTTTTAGGTATCTGATTGACAGCCGATGGTTCAAACAGTGGAAGAAATATGTGGGGTTTGACAGCTGGGACATGTACAATGTTGGAGAACATAGCCTCTACCCAGGACCAATAGATAACTCTGGGCTGTTCTCAGGTAAATTATGACTTGATATCAATACAGCAATGTCTTGTTTACAATCTTGCAAAGCAGTTTATCTAAACTTTAAACCAATGCCATTATGCTTTTTTTTCTTTAAGACCAGGAAACACAGGCCCTGAAGGAGCACCTTATAGATGAGCTGGACTATGTTCTTGTACCCACTGAGGCATGGAATAAACTTGTCACCTGGTATGGCTGCCTTGAGGGCCAGAGACCCATTGTTAGAAAGGTAATGGAACATACTTTTTTGTTTTAAAGTTAAAAGGTGCAAATTGGTGACATGTACGTTTTTCTTTTCTGTAGGTGGTTGAACATGGCATGTTTGTCAAGCATTGCAAGGTTGAAGTGTATCTGCTGGAATTAAATTTGTGTGAGAATGACAACATGGACAATGTAGTCACACGGCATTTCAGCAAAGCTGATACTATAGGTATGTATGATTTTTATCCTCGTACAACATATTTGTTTTTCATAAGACATTATGTCGTTGGTAAGTTTCTTCTCTCACCTCTATGTTCTTCTTTTTCTAGATACTATAGAGAAAGAGATGCGGACGCTGTTTAATATCCCTTCAGAGAAGGAGACACGGCTCTGGAACAAATACATGAGCAACACTTACGAGCAGCTGAACAAGCCAGACAGCACTGTTCAGGATGCTGGTCTCTTCCAGGGACAGGTAATAGCTGGTCTGTTGGAGGGTTAATTACATTATTGTACTTGTTATATTCCAATAACAGATTGAGATTAGTGATATTTTATCAATTTATTTTTTGTTTAAAACACATTCATAGCAAAAAAAGAGTGAGTGGTCATTTCAGTTCACATGCTCATTATGAAAATGCACTCTGTAGAGATGCACTACTACTACTACTCAGCAATAGAGTTACTGCTTGTGAAAAAAAAGATCAGAAAACATTCGTCTTGGAGCCAAAAGAGCAGATTAGAGCCTAAACCCAGGGACGTAACCTGCACCTGACCAGGTTAGCTCCATGGTGACCTAACCACTGTAAAGTGAGCCATGCTTGCGACATGGACAATACTGGGTTAAGGCTTGGCAGAGCAAGCATAAAGAGAAATCTCACTTTGTAGTACAGCCCCCATTTACTTACAAGATAAATATGTCAATATGCACTAATGAACACACACATATATATCCAAGGAGTATTAGTATGGAAAAGCCAAATTGTAAAAACAGACTTGATTGTTCTTACTTCAGGTTCTTGTGATTGAGCGCAAGAATGAGGATGGTACATGGCCCAGACAAGCCTCTCATCCCAAGTAAGCTAGTGCAACTTAAATCAATATCTGCTACAGGGTTTATGGTAAAATCTGACGGTGTTCTATGCTTTCCTTCACTAGATCCAGTACAACACCATCCAGGAATTTCACTACCTCTCCAAAGCTCTCCTCCAACTCGTCTGCCAGTATCTCCTCCACTGTAACAAATGGAGACAGCAGCTGTAGCACTGGATACACACTGAACAACAGCACCTCCACGAGCAACAGGCAATTGTTTTTGTTGCTTAAAAATATGGCACTGTATTTTGTAAGCAATATCTTATTTGTAAAGTGCTTTGTTAACAGGTTGGGGGGCTACAGTTCATATAGCTCCTCTTACAACTACAGAGAGTCACAGTCTCAGCCTGGCCTGTGTGGTCTCAGTAATCTGGGAAATACATGTTTTATGAACTCAGCTCTCCAGGTAAAAACAAATTATCATCATCCATCTGTACTTCTTTGCATATCATATTATTTTTATTTGCATTGTATTAAAATAATCAAATGTTTTGTTCTCCTGTAGTGCCTGAGCAATGCCTCTCCATTAACCGACTACTTCCTAAATGACCAGTATGAGGCAGAGATTAACCGAGAGAACCCCCTTGGAATGAGGGGTGAGATTGCAGAGGCTTATGCTGATTTAGTAAAGCAGATGTGGCTTAGTCGTAGCAGCTATGTTGCCCCACGGACCTTCAAAGTAAGTTCTTCAGAATTATATATTGTTGTAAACAATCATTTCTGGACATAGTTTCTAACCCCTTATATTTTGCCAGACGCAGGTTGGTCGCTTTGCTCCCCAGTTTTCAGGATACCAGCAACAGGACTCCCAGGAGCTACTGGCATTTCTTCTGGATGGGCTCCATGAAGATCTGAACAGAGTGAAGAAAAAACCCTACCTTGCCTTGAGGGATGCAGAGGGACGCCCTGATGAGGTCTAACAATACATTTAACATGTAGCCAAATAAAATAGTTATTGCTCCCTCTTGGAATTCTTTGTTTTTGGGTCAAAATCTAATTGACGGTCTTGGTACAAAGTGTATACAACCTGGACAACACACCCCATTCAATTGTATCACTACTACAAAAAAATGTATTTAGATATAAAGTGTATGTATATCAATTAGATCAATTATTCAAGGCCCATTGATAAGCAGCACTTGGCTTCAACTTATGATTTCAAATTCTGTGAAACAGTAAGGGTTACTTAGTTTTGCCCACTTTTTTCTTTCTTGCTCCAATCAGATCATTTTTGTGTATGTTTTTACACAAAAATAGCAAAGAGTGGGCAATAACAATTTTACAACGCTGACATTTCAATGAATCCATGAAAGTAGACTTACATACGGCTTCTATTTGTGTAATAAATAGATTGTTGCCAAGGAAGCCTGGACAAACCATCGGTTGCGCAATGACTCTATAATAGTTGATATTTTCCATGGATTATTTAAATCAACTCTGGTGTGTCCTGAGTGCTCCAAGGTGTCTGTAACATTCGACCCATTCTGCTACCTCACTTTGCCTCTGCCCATGAAGAAGGACCGTACTATGGAGATTTTTCTTGTGAGATCAGACCCTCAGTCCAGACCCACACAGGTGATGCAAAACTTGGGTTGTTTTAAGATTAGCCTTTTATTAAACAAGGATTTCTATTACTACAAATACTTCTATTCTTTCTTTCTTTGACAGTATCGTGTGGTAGTCCCCAAACTGGGTACAGTGGCAGACCTGTGCAGCGCCTTGTCTAAATTCTGTGGAATCCCCCCTGAAAATGTTAGAATCATTATTATTGATAATCATAATTTTTAAAGTTTATGTGGATATACTTAAGGCTTTAACATTAATCACTTTCTTTCTAGATGGTGGTGGCTGACGTTTACAATCATAGGTTCCATAAAATTTACAGACGGGATGATGGCCTCAACCAAATAATGGAAAAAGATGACATCTTTGTGTAAGTTATGCTTAAGCTTGAAATCCTATGAATTGCATGTGTGAGTATAATTTGAAATGGCTGTTTTGTGACACTCACAGGTATGAGGTACAGGAGGAGGACAGTGAGAAGATGAACCTGCCTGTATATTTCAGGGAGCGACACTCCAAACATGCTGGTGGCTCTTCAAGCACCATGCTGTTTGGTCAGCCTTTACTTATCACTGTGCCCAGACACAACCTCATAGCAGATGTTCTCTATGACAAGATTCTGGAGAGGATTGGGTAAATACAATTTGACATATTGGGCAGAAAACTCCATTATTACAATGTATTTTTACAGATTTTTGATTCAGTGTTAACTGTTCTAATGAATAATTTTGTAATTTTGTGTTATTGTTTTATTTTATGTCTGTTGCAGACGCTATGTCAAACAGGTGCAGAGTCTCAGTGGTGAAACTAGAGCATCAGCCTCAGCCACCTTTACCAGTTGCAGTCAGGCTCCTGAATGTTCTACATCAGGTCTCAATGCCAGTCTGGGGGGCTGTGGCAGTCCCCTGTCAGATGGGGCCTCATGCAGTGCCAGCTCGAGTAATGGCAGCAACCACTCAGGGACCTGCAATGAAACTAATGGGATGTGTGATGGTGAGTAGCTAAAGCAAACTATATTAAGGTCATCTAAGGAAATAGAGATGGTAGTGAAGTGACATGGACAGTATGGCATTTCTGCTAAACTATAAATATTAGAGAAGTAGTTAAATCTAGGATGTGCTGGTTTATTCAGGTGAAGAAGAGGCCATGGACCACCAGGTGAGCCCAGAGCCAGAAAATGGCCAGTCTGAAGAAGAGGAGGAGGAAACATCAGATTTAGAAAATGGGACTAAAGGAGAAGTTGTCAAACAATGCTCTTCACCAGCAAAGCTCTTCACTTTCAGTATAGTCAACTCCTATGGAACAGCCAACATTAGCCCGCTGCCTTGTGATGGAAACATCCTCAAACTTAACCGTAAGTTAGGTCTAAAGTAACAGCAGCCGTGATCAGTTTCTTTAAACCTCTGACATGGCCTTTCCTCTTTGCTTTTTCTGCAGCACATTCCACAGTGGCAATTGACTGGGATACTGAATCAAAAAAACTGTGCTATGATGAACAGGAGGCAGAGGTCAGTGCATTAACATTTATGCAAGTTTGTTCATGTCTGAGGGGTTTTCTTGTGACAACATATGGGAACATTTTTTCTTTGTGTAAATATTTGTTTATAGGCCTATGAAAAGCATGAGAGCATGCTCCAGCCCCAAAAGAAAAAAGCCACTGTGGCGCTGAGGGAATGTATTGAGCTTTTTACAACTATGGAGACACTGGGTGAACATGATCCTTGGTAAGGCTTTACAAACACTGTATTATTAGGTGCCATCCACTTTAACCAGAATGTATTCAGTTAAAACATATGTGTTTATATAGGTACTGTCCCACTTGTAAGAAACACCAACAGGCCACAAAAAAGTTTGATCTGTGGTCGCTGCCTCGCATTCTGGTTGTTCACCTAAAGCGTTTCTCCTATAACCGATGTTGGAGGGACAAACTTGATACAGTGGTGGACTTTCCAATCAGGTGAGCTGGCTATTCAACAACCTTAACAATACTTATGTGGATGATGTATGTTCATTCAAGTATAAGAAAATATCAGTTTTGTGTTTATGTGTTTAATGGCTATGACTTGGCTATGGCCATTGAACATTACTACACACAGACTTTATCTTTCTATTTATTTTTGAACTGATCAGTACATGTTTAAACCTTGATGTAAACTGAAACAACTTGTTGCAGGTTTAAATGGGGGGAGGTGTGTAGCACTTTGAGACTTGGACTCTAGAAGGAGCCATAGCTCTGAAAGCCTGAATGAGGAAATACTCATTCTTTAGAAATTCAGGATGGTAACATTTATCTCACTTCAAAGACAAAGAATTGCAAAGCTCTCACATTTCGTCTTGTTTTTTTGTTCCCTTTTATGTTCATAACTAGTAACCTTTGTGAGCAGTTCTGTCGTACAGAAAATGAAACAGTTTCTTGAGGGTGTGGTGGTATCTGGGTGTGTTGTTGGTGTACACCACATCATGACTTATTGAGGAACTTCATCCTCGGATAATAAGGAAGTGGACAGTTTTGGGAAAGTGATGCTCATAAAGGCTGACTGTTGAACATTGACCAAAGGGACATCCTTTAATAGGAATTAGTCATTCTGAAAACAGCACAACCTGAAAATCAAATGTCCTTTTTTCTTAGGGATCTCAACATGTCTGAGTTTGTCTGTGACCCCAAGGCTGGACCCTACATTTATGACCTCATTGCAGTGTCTAACCACTATGGCGGAATGGGAGGGGGTCATTGTAAGTCAATATCACATTTTCTCTAAACTGTTAAATCTTGTGTCTTTTTGTCAGACCATAGTGGCATTCAGTTATTTATTTTAGGAACCTCTGACTTGTTTTCAACAGTTTGGTTTGACAAAAGGCTAGTTTAGTTAAACAATAGTGACGTTACATTTTAACAAACTGCCCTGTTGTTTCTTGTTGATTTCATGTGATTTTAATTTCTATTTGAATGTTGTTAACTGCTTTCTGCCTGCCAAACAGACACAGCCTATGGCAAGAATAAAATGGATGGGAAGTGGTATTACTTTGATGACAGCAGTGTTTCATCTGCCACAGAGGACCAGATTGTGGTAAATAATTCTAAGCAGATCCTGTTAATTAGCTGCTGTCTATGAAGATCTATGGTGTTTAATAAAGTCCACTCCTTAGACTCATTTTTGTCCTTGGTGTCTTGGCTGGTTCCTAATTCTTTCCTTACCTTCCACTTCCAGACAAAAGCGGCATATGTGCTGTTTTATCAACGCAGAGATGAAGAAACCCCCTCCAAACCTCAGCCTTCTGCCTCACTGGGAGGAGCTCCGGAGGCAGTAGACGATCACATGGACACAAACTAAAGGCCCTGTTGCGAGGCGGCTGGCACTGAAGATCATATGGCAAATAGAGACACTTGTACGCACACACGAAGCTACTTTAGTGGAAAAAAAGGACATCATAGACTTTGCATTATTAAATCCACCTTTCCCATGTATTGGTTTTTGTCTCATTTGCTGTCAAGTAAAGCCTCGTCAGAAGAGCGACCTGAGAGACTTCCTCCCTGCAGCAGTGGGTCAGCTGATTTCTGAACTCACTTTAGTAAGTCTGAACTATGAGGAATATAATAGCTATAATCTCACACTGGATGAACAGTGTTAAAAGCCCTCAAATGCATAGCTAAAATGTTCCTGTTCTCCACAAGTCAGAAGATTGAAATAAGCCAAATGCACATGTTTCAACCAAAGCTTTTCACAATATTTATGATCATGAACCTACTGCTATGACAAAACCAGAACACTGGCATCATGCCTAGATTAGACTCTGAAATGATGCTAAATGTATCTAACCATGTGATGTACACAACACATGCCATGTCTGTGGGAAAAAAATGTGACCATATTCCACCTGTAGAGTGGGCTTATTAACAAGGATTTTAGAGCGACAGAAAGGTTGTGGCCCATGGCTCATTGTGTGCTCCCTCTAAACCATGTCTCATTATTCACATCATGTCTTGACCTTTTTCATCATTTGCTATTTATGGCACTCAGCATGGGCTCTGCTGTCTCTCGGACCCTAAACTATGAGGAGAGTTTCATCATGTTCAGTTTTTTTTAAATCAAATTTCAAAAGCGGCCTTTTGATTCCTGCAACCTAATTAAGAAAGGGGGCACTTTGAAATCTCCATGAATATATTATTTTCATGCTTCTGGTGAATAGACTATAGAGTTGTATGGGTTTGGCCTTAGCTTTTGTGTTATGGTCAGCCATACATTTGCAGATCATTTTAATGTGTCTTTTTAAGCATATTTTGCTGCCTGATCAGACCTCTTGGTTACCTGCAATGGCTTGTCATTAGTCTTGTACATTAATGCAGCTCTGTATTGAAATGGCTATGTTGTTTGATATCTTAAAAGCACACTGGGTGAAAATCAAAATAAACTAGTATAAAAGTGGTGCTTTACTCACTTGAACTGTGATCAGGTGGGGCATGATAACAGTGTTCACTTCCAGTTACAGAGCTCGTGGCTGTTAATGTTTACACATGTAGGCACAAAGTTTTTGCCTGTGTTAAAAACTATAATGTAGTCTAAACACTGGGTGGCTGTAAGACCATTCTCCTGATCAGTGGTTTCTAAAAATACACATTGACAAACCCTGACACATACCAAGTTGTGTAAACATTTGAAGTATTGTAATGTACAGATTGAATAACTATAGATTATCTTTGCCTGGTTACATGCTTAATGCATAGAGAGAAAATGGCTGGTGATTGTCACTGAAACTCTACATTGCTCTGCCTCTATAATTGAATGAGCTGTTTTGCTTTGCCAATTAAAGCCTAAGGGGGATTACTGTGTTAAAAGACTACACTTAAAACACAACACACTTTCAGATGCTCATGAAAAGAAACCTGTAACCTCTCAGCCAAATAAACGAGCTACTCCACAGCCGAACATTTGTGGAAGTGGGAAGTTGTTTTGACACAGTTGCACACATGTACTTTCTGGCCACATTTCTCAAAAGAGAAGTTGTCCAGTGAGCTTCTGCCAAGCTAGAGATTCAGCTGGACTTAATGCAGGTTCAATAACACCCACAAAGACCTACACATTTACTTTCTGGCTGTAACTACATTATACATGTAGCAACCTATTCACACTATTTCCTCTTACTCAGGTCTTTGGAAGGAAACCTCTACATCCAGCTGTCTTTGATGGGCTCTTGACATTTCAATGAACTACTTGGTGGGGTTTCCAAGGGAATGATTTAATCTCGTACAGTTCTCTTAACAAGAGGTGATTTCCAAATCAGATTATAGCCTGTGCTGTACAGAAAGTAAATCATATTCTTAGGCCTTAATAAGAACAGGTAGAAAACACTGCTATGAATAAAAACATGTAGAGTCATCAGTTATATTTGATTTTCCATGAACAAAATGCAAATTTGTTTCCCCTATTCCACCAACATTTCCTGGAACTTTTATTTGATGAGGGCAAATCCATAAAAGTTTCAAATGCTCATGGTGGTTTGATTGGACCAACGTAAACTGCACAAATTAAATAAAGACCCCATTGTCAGAACCTAGTATTGACAATGATATTGCGCCACCATCTTTACTTCATTGGCAGTTATGAAATCTCTCTTTCCACAGGTTGCAAAAGTCCTCTGTGATCTGTTCTGATCAGAGGTCAGAGGGACACTGCACACACATTTTATGGCAAATTTTTAGTCACTCAAGTTTTTGTTTTGATAAAATATAGAATAAACAAAGCTTATAAAATACTTGTAACACATTTCTGAATGAGTGAGGCAGAGAGGCAAGGCATTTGTGAAAAATTTATTGGTGATTTTCATACATTTAACCACAGCTCTGCTCTACATGCACCCAAAGAAACTGCAAACTTCTGTCTTTTACGTTTTATCTGATACCCCCCTCACAAGTGCTTGGTTTCAGAGGATGTCGTCATTAAGTAAAAGCACAGAACACAGTCATTGTTCACAGAAGAGCACAGGTGGTCCTGACAGTTCCCTTTAGGGAGCTGCACGTCTTCAGTGGGCCTGGTTGAGAAGCTTCTTGATGTCTCCCTCAATGTCACTTGTGAGGAACCTTCTGCTGTAGCGCTTGAATGGGACCCCGTCTGGACCGATGAGGAACTTTTCGAAGTTCCAAGATATGTCGTTTCTGCACACTGGACTCCAGATGATGAATTTGGGGTCAGACATCAGGGAGGTGGGATCATCACTGGGGAATGGTAGCTTTTCTCTGAGGAAAGCAAACAAGGGGTGGGCATCCTTTCCATTCACCTCCAGCTTCTCCAGGAGCTGAAACTTTGGCTCAAAGCCATTTCCAGGACGGACATATTTCAGGGACAGTAGAATTTCTTCATTCTTGCAGTTCTCCTGCAACATATGTTTATGTTAGTGCCCTAACTTTTCAATAGGATAGATTATTTAGGATCTAAGGTTGAGATATTTAGATGAAGATAATGTTAATAGATGAGGACATTTCTCTAAACCAGTAAAAAATTTTTTTTTTTTACAGATGAACAAACTCTTTTATCTCAGCCCACTCCCTTTACTAAACACTAGACTTCCTACTTCCTCTATCAAAGTTGCAACACATTAACTCACATTATAGAAACACGCCTTCTGGGAGTTTTATAATTTCCTATTTCCCAAAAGAGCTCTTAATACTCTCTAACACTGACGTTAAAGGACGAACAAACGGACGCAAAAATAAATAATGAAACAAATAAACACTGTAATATGTAGTAGTATGCAAGTATGTGGATAGAAGGTAAAATAACACATATTTTAAGCAATATTTAGAATAGTTGGACAGTCTCTTTACCTGATGGCCAAACTGGTTGCAGGGAGCGCCCAGGATCACAAGCCCCTTGGAGCCGTACCGCTCACAGAGCTCGTTCATCTGGGTGTAATCCCTGACGGTCGTACCTCAGAGAGACGCTACATTTTCAATTAAGACAACTTTGCCTTGTAACGAGGAGAAATTGAGTGTCTCTCCCGTTAGGAGTTTTGCGGTAAAACTGTGAAACTCGGAAGCCATTTCTGATAAATGTAACTTTATCCTGAATAGGTTCCTCCTGAGACAGCGCTCACACACAACAGAACCTGACACCTTGACGGCGGCGGCCAAGATCAGTCCAAGACGTTAAATAGCTCAAGATAGTTCACGCCCTGTCGCTGGTGGGAGGAGCGAAAGTATACAAGAGTTCAACACTTTCTTTGGAGTAATTTAAAGTTTACTGTCGGTCTGCAGAAGTTTAAGATAAAATAGAGTCCACACATAGTCGCTAAAATGTACGGTTTATTTTAATGTCGCATAACGCCAACTTTTGAGCTGTCACTCGTTTGTATCGAGAAGTCACCATTTTTTTTTATCCTAAATGATCTCTGGCTGTCTCTCGTTGATGACGTTTACACATTGGCGCGGGTTTCAGAGCCAAAACAGAAACGTCTGTGAACCGTACGTCTTCATTTCTACTACTTTCAAATTTACTCTTGGCAACAAAAACACACAATAAATATTGTGTGCCATTTTTTAACAATGGGTTATGTGTGTAAAATTACCGAGGTTGCTAAATGAAGGGGCGTTTAAGTTGTGCCGTATAGCTCATGTCATTAAGCTAATCTGTTCTATATTTGTTGTATACATAACCTTTAAAATTCACAGATGAAAAAACGACGATCCATTGTGGATAAGAGAGAGGGAAACCTTTCGGCTGCTAGTAGTAAGTTTGCACTGTAATTTATGATCACCAATAAATATTTATGTATGAAGAAAATAGCCTGAACTCTATACAAAACAAATTTCACTGTTTTGATCTGTTTATACTTCATAGAAGCAAAGAAGAGTCGCAGCAATAGTCATCAGCCTAAAGAAACTACCCCTGAAGAGACCAATGAAAGTGTTTTTGTTGCCTTTCTTCGGGAGGCAGGTGTCACACTGAAACTGGACAGTGTACCCAACGAGATAGGTAATGTCTGATTTAATAAAGGATTAGCTGATTTCATCACCCTTTCTCTTGTCTTCAACTGCATTTTGTCCTCCAGCTATTGACCAGATAGTTTTTCAAAAAAGAATTCAGAAGAAGCTCAAAAAGAGTCCCAGGTACCCTGATGTGAGTATACACTTCAGTTCATACATCAAAGATTTAAGTAAAAAATTTGTGCACATGCTGTTCAGTTAATCCCTTTTATTTTCCAGATTGTACAAGAATTTATTGCAGGATTAGAGGCGCATATTGAGGACTCTGAAAGATTTAGGAATAGTCTCCTTCCATGTGTTCCCCACACAACCACGGAAGACCCCAGGTAAACAACATTACATTGTTTCCACTTCAGATTTATGCCACTTGGAGTATACTATAACTTCTATTACTTGTTTAGTTGTTCCAGCTCATTTCAGGAAAGTCTACTGCGTATGCTTTTGGGTGTAGAGATCCTACAGGTATTAACACTCCATACTGTTTAAAAAAAAAATATATATCCCATTTACAACATTTCTATTTTACAGACTCTGATAATCAATGTATTGCTTGAAAAACTCCCTGAATTTATGCTTGATGGGTATGTATACTTGGTCATTTGCCCTTTTAAAAAAAAAAAAAAAATGCTTATTTAGTTACTGCTAAAAGTGACTGTGTTTAATTTGTCACAGAACAAGTGATGGAGGACTCAGCATTCCTCACATAATAATTAACCAGCTCAAATGGCTAGACAGAGTTGTGGACAGCAAGGTGATTCTCTAATGATGGGTTTTGCTTTATGTGCTGGAGTCATCATCTTTTTCAACATGTTGCTTTTTACTGTATTTTTTTCAAGTCATTGCTTATAAAAAGGATTCAGTTGTAATTGTAGTCCTTTCTGGTTTCTTTTTTCTAGGAGTTAGCCACTAAGCTTATGGAGTTGGTGTCTGTGGCACCAGTGGAGGTTCAGCGTGACATTATCACAAGTCTACCAGAGATACTGGAGGACTCCCAGCACAATGACATAGCCCGTGAGCTCAAGTAAATGGCCCTATTTACCTGTAATAGTTATGATTAGTATAATTTGTTGGGGTTTACTGCTCTGTTTCTTTCTCCTCAGCTCTTTACTACAGCAGAACACTCAGTTGACCGTCCCCATCCTGGATGCCCTCTCCAGTCTCAACCTCAGCTCCACAATACTGACAGAGGTGGGGTGCATACTCTCTTTTTGCAGTATTTATCAAAGCACCAGTTAAAGTGACATGATGTGCTGAAATATCGTCTTCTGTCCCAGGTTCGTACAGCAGTTATGGCCACATTGGCTGCTGTTCAACTGGAGGACCTGCCTGTAGTGGTAAAGTTCATCCTTCATTCTGTTTCAGCTGCGGATGCATTAGAGGTTAGAGCCATCAATAACATATAAGACTTATTTTTTATGTTTTTATTTTATTTATGTTACTGTTTTATTTTAAAAGAGTAATGCTTTTATTGGGCTAGGTGGTTACCAGTCTTCGTAAGAAATTGGAGCTGGAGCAGTGTGTTCTCCCATCAGTCCTGCAGGCGACCCAGAACCGTATAAAGAACAAAGTAACATCCGTGTAAGACATGGGAGAGTTCTCATCACTTATTGCTCACAGGTCGGAGGATTTTAGTCTCTAATTTATCTGTCTTTGGAGCAGGTCCACCACTAAACCATCAGAAAACCAGGACAGCATTACATTGATTTTAGATGGCATAAAGACGGCTGTGCGGTTTCAGAAAACTATATCAGAGGCTTGGCTAAAGGTGTGATGGATTTTCACATTTGTAAGATTTATGACCCTCTTTGTATTATTGCCTCGGTTAATTAATGACAATGATTATTTTATTAGGCAATTGATGCAGTAGATGAGGCAGAGGATCATAAGGTAAATAAAATCTACTTTGTTTTCTTGAAATGAACTATGTTTTTAAGCATGCATTTTATTATCTCCTTTTGAGGTACAGATACTGATATTGACATTTTTCTCTAATGAATTCTAACAGGTTATTGATGTGCTAGTGCTGTTCATCCTTCACACAACAAACGCCAACCAGAGCCGTCGAGGGGCAGAGAGGGTAATGAAGGCCAAAGTGAGAACTGGACAGATCCAGGAGGCTCTGCTTCAGAAAACGTTCAGGGACTATGCGCAGGTCTGTAGACAAACAAACTATTACTAGTCTGTTAGATGTGATGCTTAGTTTGCTGGTATTGTGCGTTATATAGTGCTTTACATCAGCTAACTGTTATTACACCTTTTCTAATATATAATTAGAAGTTGATTCATATGTTATAATGCAAACTTTATCAATCTGCAGGTCATGCGAGTTTACTTCCCATCCATTCTGGCCCTCGCTCAGAGTTTGCTGCGGTCCCATGATCCCAGTGTGGTACCATTTGGAGGACATATGTATCAACACTCCTTCACTGCTTTTGATTCTTACTGTCAGCAGGTGAGGATGAGATTCGTCTATACACACATTCAATTTTTGTATTTATGAATTGAATTAAAATAAAAATCCTGCTTGGTATGTTTTTTAAATTACAGGAAGTAGTGGGCTCTTTAGTGACCCATGTGTGCAGTGGTGTAGGTGGGGAGGTGGACATGGCCCTGGAGCTACTTAGTGGTCTGGTTACAGAAAATCCTTCAGAAATGGCCCTCTATGCTGTTTTTGTCAAGGTGGGGTATACAGTATACAAGTGTTATTTAAAGCAAGGTGAAGCTTTGATTACTGTGTGGATTGGAGTTGATAGCTCTTGGTGTTCCAGGGTATCTTGGATTACATGGACAACCTCACTCCCCAGCAGATCCGTAAACTCTTCTATCTTCTTAGCACTCTGGCCTTTGGCCAACAGCAGCAAGCCTCTCACATCCAGGTGAAAAATTAAGACCTGCATCCAGAAAAATACCACAACATACAAAACTGCTCCTTTTATTTAGTCTGTTTGTTTGTTTGTTTTTTAATCTTTTTTAAGCTAATATTGTGTTTCCACTCTCAGGATGATATGCATATTGTCATTCGGAAACAACTCTCCAGCACTGTGCCCAAGTATAAGCGGATTGGCATTATTGGAGCTGTAATGATTATTGGCAGTATGGGGGTATCCAGGTAAAACTATGGTTTTATATTTGGTGTTAGTAAAGAAGCATTGTTTACAAGCTGACTCAAAGACTTTTTTATATTTTGGACCTGCCCAGGCCCAAAGTGAAGGAGTCTCAGAATGGCTCATTACCCCAAGAGACTTACAGACAGGTGTGTATTAGTTTACTGTAATTTTAAGTTAGCAACTAAACATTTGAACACAGTATTCTGATCTGCATCAATATTTATGTCTTTGTTGGTTTGTTTACATTGCAGCTCACAGCCCTGTTGGAGCTGGTGCAGTCGAGCAGTGAAAGCTCACCTGAAGCTGCTGCTCTGTACTACGATGAACTGGCAAACTTGATTCTTACCTGCAACCTTGACCCTCAGGTGCAGGTGTGTCTCAGTAATATTGTTATACAGCTTCCATTTGTTTATTTTTAATGGAAGTGAGTACTTCTACTTCAAATGCAATAAAAATACTATGCTTTAAAGTTTATAAGCGCTTTTATATGTCCATAGGAAACAATTGGAAAGAGTGTTCTAAATAACTTTCAGGATGACTTTGTGGTGGACCTGGTTCCGAATATAACAGGGTGAGTTTTCAGGTGGAAGCCTTGGACAGTGCTTAAACAGTTTTTCCGATAAATCTTTTTGTTGTCTGCCTGTTATCTGTCCTAGTTCCTTTCCATTTCCTGCTTGTGCCATGTATAACCTGGATGAGAATGACAGTCAGGAGGAACAGATCGCCATCAATCTGCTACCTCTGCTCACCAATGAACTGCAGAACAAGGGAGAGCAGCAGAGTCCCAAGTCAGTCCACACACTTTACATCTAAGTAGTGGCAGCCATGAATAACACAAACGTTTATGTGTTATGTCCTACATGTTGCTTTGTTGTGTTTTGCCGGTGCAGAAAAACCTCTACACTCTGTCTGTCACCATTTTTCCGTCTGCTGAGGCTGTGTGAGGAGAAAAGGCACAAAGGAGACTTAGAGGAGATTGATGCTCTTCTCGGTGAAAGCTTGACTCTTAAAAATGACATGAATATTATACACTATACAGTACTATATTTATGGCTTCTGTTCCCCCAGGCTGCCCTCTAATTGTGGCAGACATGAATGTACTAGACAAAGCAGAAAGTCTGTCCAAAGCTGAGAGGGAGTTGTTGTGTACTTTGCTCTTTCACACCATCAACTGGTTTCGAGAGGTAACTGCACATTAATATCAAATAAAGAATAAATGGTCAAAAGAAAAGTCATTTAGGCTTAAGTTTACTGTCACATGTATGTTTTTAGGTTGTAAATGCATTCTGCAAACAAAAAGATACAGAGATGAAGATGAAAGTCATGACCCGTTTGCAGAACATCAGCTATATTCAAACACAGCTGGAGAGGGCTTTGGCAGGTGGGAATTTGACCGAGGTAAAAATGAGCAAATGCTTAAGTAAATATTTTAATAAATGTTTGTTTTCTAGCCATGCCTGGTTACATCCCACCAGTTGCTAACTTTGATGGAGAAAGTGTAGATGGAGTTTTACTGAGTTCAACTGCGCTTGGAAATAAAACAAAGAAAGGTTATTCAGTTTTACACATTTCACTATATTTGAGTTCATAACAACACAAAACATAAATTGTACGAATCTATGTTTTCTACCTGTTATATTTTGAAGAAAGCACTGGAAAGAAAAGAAAGGCTCCTGAAAAAAATCCCACTGAAAGCAGCTCTCAGCTTGATGATACAACTACAACAGAAGAGACTCAACAAGTAAACAACAGTTTTCCTCAATTTCTGTTTGATATCCATCTTAGACAGCTCAAAATTGCATTTAATGTTGTTCTTTATGCTTTAGGAACAGCCTGAAAAGGAGAAAGAGAAGGAGGTAAAGCAGGGAGTCAGTCTGACATTGTACAGACAGTTTTTTAGGGAGTTGGACATTGAGGTCCTCAGTGTGCTGCAGTGTGGCCTGATTTCCGTCTCACATCTGGACTCTAAGCTACATACGGAGGTGTCAAATACACTTTAATGTGGATTTCAACACTGTTGGTTCACTTATCTGTTGTAGTAAACAGTCAAATGATTTCCTCTAGGTGAAAGAAGATGTTTTATTGGGTCCTGCTGAGTTGGTCTTCCTGCTGGAGGACATGCTTCACAAAGTGGAGTTTAGTCTTCTCGCTGCTCCTGCAAAAAGAGCCCCTTTCCTCAAGGTATTCAATTTGACTGCACATGTATAACTTCTTGTAACAATCATTACTTGACATTTAACATAAAATATTTAATTCATGTCTTATCTGTGTATTAACTTTTGGTAAGACACAATGACAATATTTGTAATATTTCAACATTTTATTCATTTGTTTAACTTAAAATTTGTTTCAATTGCAGGCTAAAAGTGACAAGAGTGTGGGCTTTTCCCACCTTCAGCAAAAGAGTCCCAAAGACATTGCTTCATGCTGTGTCCAGCTTCTGCCTGCTCTCTGCTCACACTTAGAGAACTGCCACAATTATTTTCAGGCATGAACCTAAATAATTTCTTAACCTAACAGGATATTTTGACTCTACATGCATAGAGTATAAATATGTGTGTGTATATTGCAGACTATACTCTCTGAGAACAATGGTGTTGTCGATGGACCAGCTACAGACTGTCAAGAACACCATCTAATGTCATCAGCCTACCAGCTGCTCTTGCAAATTCTTAACACCATCATGAACTGGTGAGCACAAGTAGCACGCAGTACTGACTTCAATCTGGTTACATCTAGCATTACAATTATGAATCCTGTTCAGTTTTGTGCGTGAACTAAATGATTATGTGTCTGTGCCAGGTCTGGTTTCAGCCAGCCTGGACAGCGGAGCTTATTGAAAAAAGCTTTGGGAGTTTTAGCTGGAAGACTTAAAGAAGGAGGTGCTGAGTTGAGTCTGGAACAACTCGTGAAGTAAGAGATAAATCAAATGAAACCATTTTTTATGACCATGTTATTCCAAACTAAAGAAATATTATCTTTTTTCTAGATATAGCTTTGAGTATTTGCAAAACTTCCGTAATACAATGCCAAGTCTGAGCATTGCATTGTGTCTGACCCAGCTTCTGTCAACTGTGACTGAGAAAGGAGGGCACTCTGCTGCCTACAAGAAGCAGAAAGGTTCGTCATGTCTCTTATTTTATAAATGCATTTCTACTGGCCATTTCAAGTGTTTTTTTTCTCCTTAGCAACACTTACTCGGCAATTCCTAAGTCAAGACTGGGTAACAGCCACGGGGGAAAAGGAGCGAGGGTCCAAATTTAATGAAGCTCTTCACACTCTTCTAAGGTGTGTGCATGACATATTTTGGCCTTACAATTACCAGTATACCTATATTATACCTATACCTATATACAGTATACCTGTATTCAGTCTATACTGAGTCAATATTTTGTTGCCTGTTCTGTTTTTTCGCAGCATGTATCTTGAGCATGTTGATGATGTCCTGAAGGCAGTGGAGGAAATAGCAGGAGAAGGGATTCCCGAGCTCATTAATGCAGCCAAAGATGAAAGCTCTGCATCCTGGCCAACTCTAAACAGGTATCTTCATAATTACTTTGTTTAAATTTGAAATCAAAATCTGTTGTGATAGAAAGTAAGATAGCTTTAGGCAAACACCATCACTTTAGTTAATCACAACAGGCTGGATCATGTGTATTCACAATAGGTGTCACATCAATCTTATTTATTAGTTAATCCTTTTGATCTGTTTTCCTCAGACAGACCTTTCTTGTGTTCTACAAAGTATTAATGGCTGAGTTGGAAAAATCTGTTCGGAGAATTCCTGCTGCAAAAAATGGTGACAGTATTGAGGTCAGCCATTAGGTGTCCCTGTGTAACACCTAGTCCATAGTACTCTCACACAACAATTACGTATACAAACTATCCTGTTATCTAAATCTTATTGTGTGATTACTTTTGTTTGTTGTATTTTCAGGTTCAAAGTGAGAAACTACTGACATGGAACTTGGCTGTTAGAGACTTTCACATCCTTATCAACCTAATTAAGGTGTGTGTCTGTGTTAAAAACATTTTTATTCTAAATGCAAATTGTATCTATGTGTGTATTTTTGGCTGAGGTCATCTTTTTACCTATTCATCTTGTCATTTGGCAGGTGTTTGATTCAAGATCAGTGCTTAATGTGTGCCTAAAGGTGAGCCAGCAAATGATCCTTTGAGTTTCCCAAGAGCTAATATTGATATATTCATTTTATTTTTTTGCAGTATGGTCGCCTCTTCCTCGACTCATTCTTGAAGTTGGGCATGCCAGTGATGGACTACAGTTTTAAAAAGCATAAGGTAGTCACACGTATATTAATCCATATTTACTATACAGACTAATTCCACAGTATTGTTCTGTGACATTTTCAAAAATACAACAGTGCATCTTGAAGGATATGTGTGTGTGTGTTAAAGGAGGATGTGCAGAGCCTATTGAAGACCATCCAGCTCAGCACACGACAGCTGCATCACATGTGTGGGCACTCTAAGGTACCTTATTATTCATTTTTGCTACATTTTTCCTCCGAAATGTTAGTCTTACATTTCCAACCAAAGAACCTAATAATATTCTGACCGTGTTCTGTAAAGATCTTGGTCTAAGTCTTGGTCTTTTGCACAGATTCATCAGGACACAAGCCTGACAAATCACGTTCCAGCCCTGAAGAAGAGTCTTGAGCTGTTTGTTTACAGGGTGAAGGCCATGCTTACACTCAACAATTGTCAGGAGGCATTTTGGATGGGAAACCTGAAGAATCGTAACCTAAAGGTGAAACTTTATTCTCTTTGTGACTTAATTCATTTGACTTGACTTGAGTCTAGGGCTTAAAAATGCGGCTGACGTTGATGTGCTACAGGGTGAAGAGATTCTTTCTCAGAGGTCACAAGAAAGCGACAATGATGAAGAGGAGCATCAGTCAGCTCTTCCTCAAGATCAGTCAGAAGAGGAGGTAAATTTAAATGCTAAAGTGTCCTTTGAAATAACAGTCACTGATTTTGTGAAGCCTGAGATAAATTAACTCGTAAATAAAACTGTTTTGATACTCCCACTTAACACTTAATAGAGCTGAAACTGTGCATGTTTGTGGGCAGGGAGTTGAAAATGTGGAGGGCAGTGCACTGATAAGATAAAGGGTAGTTTGTCAGTGGGCTAATGATTAGTGCCTGACACTGTTAACAGAAAAAACAAGATACCAAGACCCTAGATTATTTACTGTATTATTTATTTTACAATATGTTTTTTCCTACAATATCTCCCTGTAAAGCAGGTTGACTTTGTTTCACTTACTCTCTTTCAGGCGCAGGAGAGTGACACTGAGGGAAGAACAAACATAGAGGAAGAAGATGATCCACAGAATATGACAGATGACTCTGACTAATTAAAATAATAGCACACATTTCACTTACATTAGTCCTGTCCACATCTAACTTGTAGCCCTTTTAAAGTTTCAAATAGTACCGATTTTTAGACTTATTTTAACATTTCTTAA
Organism: Rhyacichthys aspro; assembly: GCA_036850595.1. Lineage (NCBI taxonomy): Eukaryota > Metazoa > Chordata > Actinopteri > Gobiiformes > Rhyacichthyidae > Rhyacichthys > Rhyacichthys aspro. Next base: position 14,423,032 of record CM072152.1, on the reverse strand, counting down.
ATACGGTTACTTTATGAAAAACAATGGCCCATGTAATCTCTGTTAGTTTAAGTTCCACAACATCTGCAAACACAACACATTAATGAGATGCAATGCAATTATACTATTTTCTCTGCTGAGGATCAAAGTGTTCGTTTTGAATAATATGCACATTATATTTGTTTTATTACATAATAAATATTAAAGGTTTCATCTCTTTGCACCAATATACTGGGTGTAAATATGATTGTTTTTACAATTTCTTTAAAACCACTGCTATGTTTTTACTGTTCTTTTTAGTTGATGTCAGCAGAATACAACAAATGCTTCATGGCACAAAACCATATTTAACTTTTTTAACATCAACAAATAACTCCCTTACTTGACAGCTTACAGCCCATAATGTTTCGTTTACACTTTACATCGCCTTTCAGACAAATGAATTAAACTGAACAATATCAAAGAACAGCCACAAATGTTTTATTAAAGCAAATGATGTGGACCAAACCAAATTTGACTGTACGGGGGGCAGGCTCCAGTCTCCAGTAGCTTTGTTAATGGTTTACGTTTATGTTGTCATGATTGATGTTGCTTTTACATTTTTTCAAACATTTCTTTTTATATTTCAGATGATTGGATAAAATATAGGGAAAGTGTTTTTAGTAACTGACTGTCAAAGACTCCCCCTTTTATTCACCTGAATGGTACTTCCGGGAAGCATGTTCCACTGTTTGGGAAAATACCATAAACAAACGGTTCCCTTGCTAACAAGCTCGTCCTTTTCTCCTTTGGGTCAGTGTTTTGCGTCTCTAGACAACTTTTACCATCTTAAACATCCAGATTTTCTGTGTTGTCGTGGACCATAAGGTCGGTGTATCCAGCCCGGAGGAGCGGAGCGGATCGGCTCTAACACAAGACCATGTCTGATTTAATTCTTCTGCTCCTTATAGTTGTCCTTCTCGTATGCCTAGTAGTCACTGTAGGGGCTTTCCTGTTGTACTCGGGGCTTTTGTCGGACGTGGTGATAAAGACTGGGCCACCTCCTGTTAGAAATGTGACTATTGCTTACAAATTGAAAGAAGGCTCATACAAGGAGTGCGGTGCAGCTTACACAGAGAGCTGCAGCATTGGACCAAAACTCAACTCCATCGGTGTCTTCTACGACGACCCCCATCAGGTATCCCCCCTCATTATCAAACACTCTTTACAAAGCTTGCACATGTCCCCCTGTATAACCAAACCCTTTGTACTTTTGTATCCAAAGCATTAATAGCTACTGTTATTGCCATTGACCTGGTCACATCTAAAAGGTCAGATCAAGGGAGACCATGCTTTAAAAATGTACAGTTATTTTTGAGGACAGAGGAATTGGATAATAACTTCACTGAAACATACTGGTGTGTATAGGTCTACATGGATTACAGCAGAGTTCAGTGTTGCTTTGTTCCGTGTAGGTCATTTTTTGTTCATTTGATTTGTTGTAAAGAACATGTGAAGGGGATGCTGAGGGTCTCCTCTACTGCACTGACTACACTGGTAAAACCTGGTTCTCTGATGATGACTATGCCACTTGGGTTAATTGCTTTGGTTGTTAAAAGTCCCCCAGTGTGCATGTCATATCGTTTGTGTGTAGTGTAATGTATGTGTCATTATGTCTGTGCGTCTGAAGGGGTTAAAACCAAAGAGCAGTCTTGTGAGAGAACTGAGACTGAATGCTGGAACCAGTCAGCTGTTCAGTGCCACGTTGCACTGTTGATATATTTTCCCTCCTGTGTGGCTTCAGTCTTGTCTGGCAGTGACTCAGCGACAGTTTCCACACTCCATGTTGCAAACATTAACACAGGTTGTGCTCCAAACACTGCAGAGGCTTTAGCTGATTACATTCTGTTTTAAGAAGCGTTAAATCAGCTTTGTTCATGTTATTACCCCTGTCTAACTAAAATCATGTGGAAATAGGTTATGGCTCAGTCAAGCTGTGTTTGTCTCTAGCTTTCATTATACATAACTTTGTTTGTCATGTGTTGTGTGTATAATCAACAAATAATGTCTGAACAACAGCTTGTTAGACAGGAATGACAGAGCTCATGTCTGATATAAGACACAAACAGACACTGTATTAACTGAGACCAAACTTATAAAACATTTACTATGTGTTTGAGGAGAGCACACTGTGATTTAATATTAACTTCTAGTCTTTTTTAGGGGATTTGTATTATGGTGTTATTTGAGTCGTTCTTTTCATAGAGATACCACACATAAGTAAGATCACAAAAGCACAGAGAAGCCACTTAACTTTTGAAAAGTTTCTTGAGCTTAAGTGAGTACAATTTTGTCTAATTTACCACTTGATTTCCCTGCTAGTTTTAGTAAAGAGCACTTTCTCTTACATTTTTTTCACTGTAACACATTCCTCTGGAAAGTTGTGGCAGGAAGCTAAATGAGCAGCTTTCAAACTTTCCTGCTGATTTCAGAGTTTGTGGAGAGTCTGTATTATTAGAAGCTATGAAGAACCCTGCACAGCCAGCTTAGGCCAAAGAGCTATATAAATAACAATCGATGTCTTGGCCAAAGTTTCTTTATAATTAAATATGGTAGATTTTTCTGTGGAACTGCACAACTTTATAGAAAAGAAGTGGAATGTTTTTGTTTTGTACACATCTGGGGTAAAAGAGAACATTGCTTTCTATGTTCGCAGCAGATTTTAAACTTGTACAATTACTGAACCACACCATAATTTACTTCACTTTAAAGGAAGTTTCGATGTCAGGCATATATTTTAATGTTTTTTTGCATGTGTTTGTTTTCCTCGAGCCTGACCTATTTGTTGTATGGCTTTTAAAAAAAGAAAAAATGAGGGGCATTCTCATGTCACTGAGTTATATGGCCCGTAGAAATTAGTAGTGTGTGCAATAATTACACAAAGCACTTCTGAGTAGGGGACAATTCAGATGTGATAATCCTGTCAAAAGTTACTATGGTCACATTAAGCTTTTTAGTGTACAAAAAAAACTGTTCATAATATAAAAGTGTTTTTTCTGTATTTTGTTAATATTTCTGATGCCTTAAAATAATGGAAGCCATTGCACACTGATGTTGTCTGTTTGCTGTGCACTTCAAACCACTAGATGGCAGTGTTTGCATTAAAGTTTCCATTTGGGCAGAATGTGCCTCATATTAATCTGACTGATTTTTCGCCCAGATTGAATAGTTTGTTGGATTCTCTTTGTTTTTGTTGAACATGCAATTTATTCGTTAAAAGTAATCAACGGCCTGTGGGTTTGTGGACTAACTGTCCATGAGTTGTGGCTGAAGTATTCCTTTGAACAGTTGCTGTCACAGAGTGCTGTGGTTAAGGAGGTAGTGAAAATACTTAATATGCTAAGGCCAAATGAGGCAATAGTTAAAGAGCCAATTAGCGCTAAGCCTATTCACCAGCCCTAATGCTTCTTGATTGTGTGTGTGTCTGTGGACCCTTGCATGGATGTGTCTGTTTGTATAGATGCAGTGAATAAAAGCTCTCTTTAATTGCCATAACGTATTACCACAAAACCTTGGGGATTGAGTTAAGCACTTTGGTTCCCAGAGGTAATGTAAAGGCAGCCAACTGGACAGTGGACCCACTACTTTAGATGTGCTTGTTTAAGCAGTCCTTATCATTAGGAGACAACCCTGGCTATACACTTGTCTATTCATTATTTTGTAAAATTGAAGAAAATCCATAACTGGGTAAATAAAACAACTCACTTTACTTTAGTCAAAAAGTGAGGCTGCACATTCCAAAAAAACTGCTTAAACTTAAAAAATGCCAGGCAGAAAAGTCAAAACAGAAAGACAAGAAAAAGAAAATCAGTTATATTACAAAATTACAAGTTTCTATTCCTTCTTTCTATTCTACTGTTGTCTGCTTTTCCTCTTAAAGCTTTACAGCAAGTGCAGAAATGAATATTACAGAGGCCTCTGTGTCATGAACTGAAACGAGAACACCTGAGTGTCAGCAGCTAAAAGATGTGTCTCTTTAATTCAACGTAGTGTGGCATTCACATCTGTTCTTTTCATGAAAATATTTTCAGCTGCATAGAAACAACTGAACATAATGTGTTTTTGAGACTAAACCAAAGGCATTTGCTTCTTGACTTCTCGTTTTGTTTTTGTTCCTGTGCAGTGCTTGCTGGGCTTCCCATGGCGAGCAGAAGAAAAGAGCTCATAGCTGTGTCTGGGAGTGGCGCTGAGAGATGAGGCGCGGTGTGGAACTGCATTGAAAGTGGGGTGTAAATTGGTAGGAGTGTGACTCACCTTGAGAGCCTCATGGTGCTCCAATTCATCAATCAGAATTTCAGATCAGAGCGGGTAGCATCGCTGCACTCCACAAATTTATTAGCATTTTACCGCTGCTTGTCTGTATGTCGACAGCAACAACATGAAAGGGGGGGCTTCTGGCAATGAGTTGGTGTTTTTTAAAGGTGGATATAAAATTAGAAATAAATACGTAAGTCTGGCTCCATAGGTCTTCAGGTCAATATTATGCAAGATTGAGGACATCTCTGCTTTTCCCATAGTAAAGTACCCTATTAATATTTATGGACAGTAACAGGGTGAAATCCTATGAATGGAAAGGCAGTAATTCAGACAGACTCTAATAAATTGAAAAATACTTACTGCTTTTTCATGTTTCTCACTGCCATATTTAGGTAACCTATTCTCACAAAACACCCAGAAAAAGACATCAGCCCACTTAGATGTCATTTGTCAAAACAAAAGGGAGAGAAACCTACAAGTGGACCATTTATCCTGTGAGATGTATCAACGTGTGGGATATAGCTGCAGCTTATGACAGTTGCCTATTTCTCAGAGCAGCTCACAGGATGTAGAGACCTGAGCTGGCGATTTGTTCAGAAGGAAATAACTCTGCGCTGGGAGGGACTTCATTCATATCTCCCATTAGAGATGATTATGTGTGTGCATGGTAACATCTGGCTGGAGGAGTGCCACTCTGCCCGACCAAGCAGCGCTGAACCAGCTCACAGTGGCAAAAGGAAAAACGATGTAATGCCTCTAGCGCACTGCTCATCCTCACCAGTAATTATACATGCCAGAAGTCCCATGATGCCGTGTGTAATTACCAGCTAAGTCAGAGCGCAGCCTTAAGGGACGCAGCAGGCAGCACTGGGTGAAAAGGAGGAAGACACTGAAAAAGATGTCCACTGGTTCCTGACTCAAGGGGCCTCTGGGGCCTCTAGGGCCACATCAAGTCACAGGGACAATCTGATGTACAAGCTTCAAGTTTTCGTTTTTTTTTTTTCAAGAATAGCTTATGTTTAGTATCTTGTAGTTTCAACATAGAGCAATCCACTATAAAAGTGTTTATTCTAGGTCCTTCTTTTGCCTCTAAAACAGTCCATGGTCTTCATTAGATCTCTTAAGGTGTATCTTACGTTAATCTGAATGCGTAAGCCCTCTTGGATGTGACTAAGCTTCTAGGTAACTGCATTATTTAGCTTTGCTCATTTACATTAATTTGAGTCTGATTTAACAGTAATTGAGCTTTCCCTATTGTGTTGTATTTTTATGGATTGGTAATTGGTGGAGGAGTCTGATCAGCATGTGGCAGGGCACACAGGGGCTCTTCATTAAGTATGCTGAAACTGACCACTGCAGACTATGAATATTCTCCTGCTTGCATGCACTGACAGGGGCCATTGGAAGATTAGTCTTGATGTTATGGTAGATCAATGTACAAGTGATGATGCATTCAAATGTCCTTAACCCCTCTAATAAAATACTTGCTGGGCATAAATTAACTGTATATTAACACAGAATAAAAGCGGATTATGTTATGATTATGTCAATTCAAAACAGCCCTTTATGACAACATCAGGTACAGTTTATTGCTGTTACAAGTGCTTAAAATACTAATAGAGTTAAAGAGATTTAGTCATGCCATACTTCTCTCTACTGTATGGTCTTTCATGGTTAATCGTCTCCTCTTCAGCTAATTTGGCTTCACGTTTTGTTGATTGGTTGCTCTGAAGTTGCGTTTTAATGAGCGTGCTGTTAGTCCTGGTTTGGCAGAGCTATTGTAGCCTCATTATGATCTTGTCTTTAAACGTCTGTGAGGTTGAGATAGTTGGCTGCTAGCTTTTTGTAGCTTCCCATGTCTTCGGCAATGACCAATCATAAAAATGGATGGCACTTGAAGCAATTGTTCTCCTGTGTGTCTTGTGTATGTGTGTGAAAAGAGATGAAAATAGTAAATCCTCATTATGTGACTTCTAATAAAGAATTGCCTCTGTCAGCCGTACCTTTTTTATTGTTGGAGATACCTCATCTGTCACAAAGTGGCCCATGTAGCCTTGAGCAAATAATTGCTTTTGAAATTACTTTCTTTGCAACAGGTCCTTTGAGATGTAAGTCAGAAGAGCAAGCGTGGCAAAATTGGAAATATTTTGGGTTTAATGAGCTTGTTAGTAGGCCGTATTGAAAATTAATCATCTCTGCAATGCAATATCAGACTGATCTGCAACTTTTTAAAACTTATGATGTTCAAAGTTAGTGCACACAATCTAGAGATCTTTAACTTTCCTGTGTAAAGATTAAACTCACAAACACATGCACAATAAAAAAAAAACTCAAGACAAGTACATGGCGTGGTGTTGCTCTCCTGCCTAATTGCTCGTCGTCTCAGGGGTGTGTTGTCTGGATGGAGGCAGAGATAAGATGCAGTCAGCGCGGCTGTTTGTTCTCGCCGATGTGTGGGATGTGAATGATAGCCCGAGTCCTGAATGATATCATTAGTGAACTACAGCGTTCTCTAGTCTGGTCTATCAGTGAGGAGAGCACAGTAGATGGAGAGATACGCAGTGGTGCATAAAGCCGGAGAGTGGGAGGACAGTTGTTATCCGCTTTGTGTTTTTGATATTGTTGTGGCTTATCATACTACAGCAGTGTTGACAGCAAGAGCTAGCATTGCATTTGTGAGGAAGACCTGTAGACCAAGTTAAATTAACACAGTAACAACAAATGAAGTCGTCCAGCGTTCACCTTCAATTTTAAGAGCCCACTGGTCTGATTGATGCCTTTATCAAATGTTGTGTTTCCCTTTTGTCAACTGTATGGCACAATACAGTAAAATGTACCCTTAAAGATCTACAACAGAACTTTCATTAATGTGTTTACAGCAAAAGCTCCATCAACAAAGTTATATAACAAGCAATCAGGATGCGTACAGTTCCAATAATCTCTGTAAGACATCTTGTGGGGCTCAAAAAGATTACTCTTTTCAAAGATAGATAATCCCCTACACAGCGTTGTGTTTTGCAATGATACTGCAATGTTGTCAGCATGAATTTAGCCTTTGCAGTGACTCATTGTCTCATTGAGAATATCTTGTATGCACAGTGTGATGCCTTGAATGAATAATTCCCCCCTGACCTGCTGCTGAACATGAGAGCCAGGGTCTCTGTCCAGTCACACTAAACATTGTCTGCCCTCCCCAAACAGCCACTGTCAGTCAACATTATGGCCTACACGGGCACATTAAGAGTCCTGGAGGTTCAGAGGAGTGGGCCGGTCACATAGGTTTAACTCAACACTGGAGAATGTAGGACGGTGCTGCGGAGCGGTACAATGCACTTACAAAATGGCCACATGAGAAATGAGTTGGGGAAGAGCTGGTGGTGGTGTTTAGATGTGCTAATTATGTGTGGATGCTAGGGACATGAAGATGAGTGTTGCTGGCGCCCATCTGTGCCCCCTCTGTGCCAGCTCTGCTCCACAGACGCTCATTTTCACTAAGCGCACACCAGCAGCATGCACAAAACCACTCCCGCAAGACTTTTAACTTATTTAGCTCATGACATGTTAAGGTTTTTAAGTAATTTTTACATCTCACAGTTGGTTATCTTGCCCTCTCCTTTTAGCCACTGTGTTCAGAATTCTAAAATACATGAACTCTTCACAAGATCTATCAAAAGGCGCGCTAAAGAGCAGGTTAGCTTGTGAACAGACAGCTCCCACTCCCCATCTAAAATCTCAGCGAACAGACTGCAAACAGATGCGAGTGGGAGAGTCTCTGTCACATCGTCTTGTGACTGACGTCTCTGTCAACATTTCTCATCTGCATGCAGACATGTGGGCACATTTAGACACATTATGGTGGCTCAGGGGTCCATAATGGAGGACGCGATGTCAGCACTCGTCTTTTTCCTCGTGTCACTTCCAGGAGGGCTGTTGGGTGGTAAGCATACACAGTACCAGAGAAGTGGACTGTGCACTTGGAGAGAAAATGTAGGACTCTCTTAAAACAGATGCATTCTATCTTCAAACGTATGTCCACATGCCCTCATCTAAAAGCTTTTCAGCGCTCAATAAGTTCATGTTTTAAAGTTAATGGGCCACAATAAGGTAGGTTCACTGGTATTGGTAATTAAATAGGATATAGTTAAGGCTAACTCTGTTTTTCAAACCGAAATTTGGGTATGGATCCATAAACTCACTCTTATTGTATATAGTTTATGTAAGTGACTCTTCTCTCTGTAGTAAGTTATATATTCCCAAACACCAATGCAGTTTTATAATTCAAAAGCTATAGAAAATGGAGCCAATGAAAGCGTTCTCATGTTTTATCCATTGTGACAGCTCTGTGATTGTGTGAGAAGACTGTCACACTGGCCTTGACTCACATGCTTTTCGGCACAGACAGGATTTGAACCACCACATATGTGACCTGGCAGTTGGATATCTGGAGTGCAATGTTCTGCCGCGCTGGCAATTCTCCGTCCAGTGACACTTATGTCATGTCGCGTGAAGGTGCAACGTCTCCACAAGTTTACATCAAAAGGCTCCAAACACAGGAGCTGATACAGCATTAACTAAAGCAGTTAGTAAACCACATTCACTCTTCATATCTCCTCCTATGTCTTTGTGTTCCAGAGGCAGTCGGATAAATGCCGTTATATTGTAGGCAGTGTCCTCAGCGAAGGTGACGAGAAGCCAGATGAAGAGTTGCAGAAGCTCTACGAGAACTTCGGCTTTAAGGTGTTTTCTCTGCCAGAAGTGAGCCATGCAGTGACCACCAGCTTCCCCTGCACTACTCCACTGTCCCATGTGATGGGGCCATACAGAGTCTACCCCAGGCTCTCTTCTTACATTGAGGTACTTACACTGAAGCATGGCATTGACCTCCATGATTACATTTACAAAACATGTACTACAATCTTCAAAATGTATTCATCAGAACCAATGTTTTCTTTAATATGTGTTTGTAGTGACCAATTCAAATCTAAAGCAGCCCACCCTTTGTTCCAATCTACTGCTATAAGAACTCACCCAACCTGACATAAAACCAGCTGGGGTTCTTCTCCAGAGCCAGCTACTTTCTAGTAAATAAGACACACATTATTGATAGGAGTTTAGTACAGTGTGCTGTTGGAGGAACCTGCTGAGTGTAGAGTGTTTTAGAGCTGCATCTGAATGGCAATTAGATCAACAAGTCTATAAATTATTCATCTTATAGACATGGGGTTTCCTAATTTGCAATGGAAGCATAAAAAATAACTTCACTGTCCCTGAATGTAATAAAATAAATCAAATGTTGCAGCAAAAACAATGGGCATAAACATAAACTTCATTAAAATATTTTCTTTTTCTGTTATGTTCTTTTATGGCAGTAGATCAAGCTGGATCACGACTGCCCTCCTTTCTGCCTCACACTCTTAACATGTTGTTTAATTTATCACTTGAGCAGATGAGGCCGTTAACACAAATTAAGAATAGATACAGTAGTAGGAGACTCAGGTACGTTTAAGGCCTGGGGCTCTCGTGACAGGCTCCATGTCCTCGGGACAGGCCTCAAAAAGCTATTGACATTTACTGATGACATTTGCACACATGGATTCATTTAGGGGCACCCCACTGCATGAATAATGCCCCTCATTTGTAAGTATGTGTGCATGCAGGTTTGTCCATCTGTTTATTTAAACTTGATAAAGCAGAAATGTACATAAAACATGCATTATTCTAATTATGCTTTCATTTTATTATTCAAAGCGGTGGATATTCTACATAAATCTGGTCACTAAACTGAATTTCTGTCTTCATATTGATGTAAATGTTGAGAAGCTGTTAGGAGTCCTGCCACACTGTGTTTAGTTGTCCATCTGTTGTTGTTGTCATGCACAGAAACATGGAGGGTCATGGACCTCGTGTGGGCATTTTTCATTGGCTCGAAGTCCTTTTCAAAGCCCTGCTGAACAAAGCCTTGTGGAGACCGCATTTTATCCACAGTTGTGTTTTTTACTTTAAATCCAGCCTTGTCCAAGAGCTCTTAGAATGAACAGCCAGACAAAAACAGACAAAAAGACAGCAGTATTTTGTAATGATTGACTCTTGAAATAAAACTAAAATAGTTGTAACCCTGAATGGAGGTTAACTAAGAACAATTTGTACCAGTGTGTCTCTTGTGTTAAACAGAATCACCAGATGCCACCGTTTACCTGCCTCAGGCTTTGTTTCACCTTGCTTCCACCCCTAATGACAAGACACTGACAAGGAAATGTCCCTCACTGGCTTCCATCCAAAACACACAATGTGGAGGCATTTCTAGTTGTGTTGGCAGAGTTTACTTTCTATCCATTTCATTTTTTATCTCTTTTTACGTCCGTTTCTTATTTCTGTTATGTCACTAATTAAACATGAAGCCTAATCCCCAACAGAAAAACTCGATAACTCTCTTGCCTTTTCTAATCGTTTTCCAGCAATCACATGTTTTATTCACAAGTTGGTGGCCATACTCAAACGTGTGCAGTGACACAGACTAAACGCTCTGCATGGCTATAGGATCTCACAGTGTTTAAACTAAGCAGTATCCCCGTTTAGGCTTGTGCTATTACGTAATCATCACAGCCCATGTCAGTGCAGCGCTGCTTGTCAAGTAAAACTGCTGTCACTGTAGAGACAAAGCATCAGTTTTTACTCTCCCGTTGTCGTCCGCCGTGAGGCACGAACGTCTCGGTCCGTCAATTGACCTAAAGTGGCTTGACAGGTTATTAAGGAGCTGTTCTTGTAGAGCGGATGGGCTAATAACACAGTAACATGCAGTGTGAGTCGAGAGGTGAGTGCACTCGGCTACACGACTAATCAATAATGGAGCATCATTTAGAGCGCTCCGTTTAGAGACTGAGATGGGAGTGCGCTGGAAAGACATGGGCAGATATGCAATATGTATGATAAGTTGAGTTGTATGGAGGGGGGGACACTCGTGTGACGTAGATCCCCTTTCTACTAGAGCGCCCCATCTGAGGCCAGTTTCACAAAGAATAACAATACGAGTTCGGACTGTTCTAATCTGAATGTTATCAAGCACATAGAAAAGAAATATAATACAGGATTTAAGGAGGCTAGATCTAGTTTTAAATGGTGTTGGATTGTGATCTCAGTTTCCTCCAAAGTCTTTTAGTTGAAAGAGCCCACATGAAACATGATAAGAAACACATGAAAGATATAGTTGACACACTACAGTTATTATTTTTTTGTAATCATTTTTTTTTATTAGTGTTTTCTTTGAAATTATAAAGGGAGCAGAACAATAATAAGTCATAGGTAACATACCATCAAAATGTACAAAAATAATATGCCGTTCAATGACATTTACAGACAATTATAATAATATTAGCCACATCCATACCTCCCTTATTAACCCCACCTGTCCTCCTTCAAACACCCTCCCTTTTTACCACCCCCCACACAATCAGGACCCTACTGATCCAGGTAATGCTTACAAAAGACCTCTAATTGTAGTTATTGCTTGTTTCCATATGATAATGTTATGTTGTTGTTTTTTGTCTGCTGCATTTGAGCCACTCATTGTTCCATGTTTGCTAAATCAAGGAAATCAAGGAGGAAAATGGACTGTGACCTCAGTCAGTTTCCTCCAAACTCTTGTAGCTTAAACATCAAAGATATAGTTGTCACACTACAGGATATTTTGAAGGATTTTTGACAAGCATTGTTTCTTTTTTATGTGTAAAATGTAAATAGTTGTGTAATTTTGGCGCCTCAGACAAAACATCCCCTGAACAAGATTTGTTTGTTGATATCTCCATTCCGCATATGATATAAATCCAGCTTAAACTATTGTGAAAGTGTGATTTCTTTCTTCCTCACCTTGTGCTGAATTGTGCTACTGATCTGCATAACTTATAAAATATCTCAGCATGCACACATATGTCGAACATATTCGTTTCTCCTTTACAGAGTTTCAAGAAGGCAGTTGTTCATGTAGAATAGCAGGCAATTTCCTTATCAGCACAGTTTTCGGGAAATATAGTATAAGACAGACTCCTGGCCACAGAAAAAGAAATACAGTCACATTGGGAGGTCAGTCTGAATTAGTAATTCAACTGTGTGTGTCTCGCGTGATGGTGCTCCCTGGGGATTTATAACAACATGGGGAACCACAGGACAGTAATTAATATAAAGAGGCTGCCAGAGGAAGCCAAGGGGCGCCAGGTCATTGGACAAAAGACACCCCACACCTCCTCAGAAGGTAACAGGGCACGGTCTCATCTTTAGACTTTAAAATGAGCCTTTTATTTGTGAAACTTTCATGCCTACGTACTGTGAGAGCAATTCAAGAGAAACTACTTTTGGAGTGGATTCTGCTTAATTCAAATTAATGGCAACGTATCTATATTTTGTTGTTTTGCTTTTTACCTGTAACAAACTGTGCCATACTCACCAGACTCCTACCATACAACACAGTGACCTATGGCTACACAGTGGACTGATTATGTGACCTCATTACATTGATACGCAGACTCTGATAAGCAAACAATGGCCGTAATGTCTTTTAGTGTTATTTTCTTGCCACCGACTGCAGACGTCTCCTTTTTCCGTAAGTGGCAGCTCCATGCTTTACCGCCGTTGATTCCTCACCTCTGTTCAGCTCATGGTTTATTCACCAGCGTCTCTTCAGCATCTTCTTTGATGCTATTATACGTTGAATTAAATATAGAAAATTTGTTTTGCTTGTCCACAGCATCTATATTTCATGCAGTGACCTGATTAGAGGTTAGCCGGTGGAACTGTGCTGATTTCAGGTGTAGCCGCGGGGTAAACAAGACCTGAAACGCCCTTTGCTTTGATGAGTAGCTGTCTTCTCACCAAAACAATTTGCTCTTAAATTGTCAATTTCTAGAAAGTCCTGGGATTTTCTCTTTTTACTTGTCTTTGTAATAATAATATTCAAAGTGCAGTTTGGTTTCTTCTTTATTTCTCTGAAGTAAACACACTATAAATTAACAACTACAATAATAATCCCAAATCCTTTTATATCCTCCTAAAGCCAATTATTTTTCCCTGCACAGGTGAAGAAATCCTCCCTCTTAGCGCCTCACGTCTCAGTATTTTAGAATCTCATGCTTTATATCACAGCTCTTTGAGTCGGTAACGGCGAAGATTGAATCGTGACGCTCATTACATTTGTAAACTTTGTTCTGTGGCTGACGACAGAAAGCTCAGAAAGCACAGCTCTGCTCCTAGACCTCCACGTGCTCTTCATTAGGATTTCAGATTATTTTGACACATTTTCATCCCTATGTCTCACTTTTCATCCATGTGGCCCAGCTCTAATTATTTTGGATCGATGCGACTTTTTCTCAGCGAGATATTTCCGGGGAAAGTTTTTTTTTTTTTTTTTTTTCAATAATTGGAGTAAACAGATGGCTTGTTAAGTTTGAGTGTACGGTGAATACAGTGTTTTTGCTTACCTCAGGATCCCCATGTGATTAAGGCAGTTCTTTAACATATGGTGTTTAAGACTGCAAGATGTGGAGAAGCGTACTTAGGGTATTTTAGGGACACTCTGAGGGAAAAGTAGCGATTTGCTGTGATTTTAGCGCGAGGTTGGTTTAAGTTGGGATGGTACTTTACACTTTGTTAAGCCAGTGCTAGTTTCTTAATCAAATACCACAACAATTTCAATTTGACATAAACAAAACTGGATTCATTTGTGTTTTCTTATTGTATACTTTGAATACATTATGAAACATCTGTCATGAAGCTTATGAAACCTCTAGTACTTTTGCATTTTTTTGATTGCCGAGTTACTACTACCATGAAGCTACTAAACAGTGGCATGTGCTTCTTCTGACAGTCTTTTTTGGCCACACTTCCTGACTGACCCTCCCAGCGCCTTTTCTTCTAAAGCTGTGAGAAGCTCCAAAGTGGCCCGCGGGGAGAGACGTGGGCGCGGCGGGGCTGCACCTGCTTTGATTCTCTGCAGTCCTCATACTTCTTTAAAGTCCACGAAGCTCTGGGAGGCGCTTGCTGGACTCCCTCGTAACCGCTCTGAGATTTCTGCGTGGGCTGCCTCCGAGTGGAAGAGGCCGCTTCGTCATCAAAGTGCAGAAAGCAAAGCCGGAGTCAATAAGTGTTGTGTGAGTTTGTGAGCGAGTCTCAGTGACTGATCGCTCGTGAGTGGATAGGAGACACGTGCTGCCCATCCGCTGTCTATGTGCTTTCAAATGTAGCCTCGACATTGTTTAATATTGATGCAGTCTTAACATATGATTGGTATTGTGCTACTCAGAATGATTAAAACAAGACACAAGGCATGTCTTAAAAATAAACTGGTGGCATAGGGAGTAGTTGATGTGGTTATTTACACTTGCAGCAGTTCAATCCTTCAGTATGGCTTCCTCCTGACAGTTGTGAAGGGAACACAGGCTGGAGATGCACAGAGCTATATTTAGGCTCGATGATGCTGATGATGGTTTCATCACGTTTTTCTTTTCCTTCCTTCAAAGAGTGGGCTATGATTACTGCAGCCATGTACACACTGGAAGCTTCCCATGATCTCATTTAATGTCTGCTTTACTGCAGCCTTTCTCTCAAGTACTACACCTCTCATTTTCTTTGTTTTATATTCTAATATACCCCGAAGTGATTTGAATGCAGGGAGCAGATCAAACATTTTGCTGCATTTGACTATACATTGTACTTTTGATGCACATGGCACATAAACTCATGATTAAGTAATGTGTTGTGTCTTATCCATGCTTTGGGACATTGGAGTCGGGTAAAGTTGGTGTGTTCACGAGCTCAGTTTTGTTTTTCTAAATGAGCTGGTTGTAAATTGATAATTAAAATGCGGTTTTGTACACAGTTGCAGAGCACAGAAATTGAAATCCTGGGAACCGACAAAATATCCCATCCTTTTGGTGAAAATCTGACATAAACAAAGAAATCTATTTATAACGAAAAAGAAGTCCCACAAAGAAAAGATGGGTCTGTATGTATCTGCTCATTTACCGAGGATGTTGCGTGTGTTTTTACCTGGTGCTGCAGTGCCTTCTCGCCTTAGTTACAGAGCGTGTGATGAACTAAGTGGGGTTGATCGCAGGAACAAGCTTGTGTGTAGTGTTCTTATTGATTCCTGTTTCATGGAGGCTCTGGGATCGTCTCCTCTCTGAAGCTCCAACTGGGCATAACACAACACGCTGCCAATTAAAGTCTTCTGAGCACACACTCTGACAGCTCGCTTTTCACTACGAGTGTTTTTCCTTTGTTCTCCGGTCTGTGCTGTTCTGCATCAGGTTATTTCAGCCACATTTTCATGACCCATCTGTATTAATGCAAGAAGAATTGCTATGGCATTTTTTTGACTTTGGCATTAAGTTGCTTTGTTTAACTTTGAGTTATTCTCAGAGGATGTCAACTTTTCTTTCTTCTGGCATCCTTTTATAGTAGGCAGCTTCTTTCTTGGAAATGCTGCCTACAAATACACACCCTCTTACAAAATCTCAATTTATTTATGCCAGCCTCAGTCATAGCTAACTTAAAACTTAGCTTTCAGCAGTAATAAGAAAATCTAGGATATTGTAGTGTATATAGAATGTACACTCTAGCTATAAGGAAATATTAAAACCTCTGTTCTTCTCACGTGAGCTGAGTAGCATAGTGTAGTATCTGATAAACTGAGCATGTTATAAAATAGTTACTCTGCCAGTGCCATAGCTACAAGCCATCAAAATGATGTAAAGTCATTTTAGGATAAACTGTTACAGAGTTGCTTTAAGATTGTAGATGCAACTGAAAATGACACGTGTTCTGTATACGGATCGAGAATGGCACCTCCGCCGGGAACAGAGATTGACTCTAGGAGCTTTGTGCACAGGGCGTGTGGTTATCACCCATCTGGATGACCAATCTCTTCAGACGCGCACACAAAATCCTTTTCAGTTTGTGTCAAGTAGCTTGTTCATCAGATATCTCTGCAAGCTGTATCGACTTGATTTGAGCCTATTACGTCCAGCTGCTAAGTCGGCGAGGACGTTTTGGCCTTTTACAGAAGTTCATGGCCTTTAAGAAGCAATTCACCGTAGGAAGTTGGGGCTCAGTTTAAATCTTGTTTATTTGAAGTAGCAAGTGTGTGGAAAGTGTGTGGAAGAGTGGCTTTGTGAAGATTAGACCAATCTCTGTATCATCGCCCTCATCAGCGCTGTGTAATGCAGTAAGACCATCTGCTCTGTGGACTTCTAAAAGGGCAGCGAAAAGACACAAAGAAACAGCTCCAACATTGAATTGACCCTGGCTGACTTTGCTTCCTAAAATAATCTGACTTTGTGGTCTTAAATAAACTCTGCTCTGCAAGGTAAGTGTGGCCAAGTTGTTAGAGCTGAATTTACATTATTTGGAGCACTTTCCCTGGGTTTGTGGTTGTTGATGTGGCCAGACACTCTACACAGGAATATATTCAATATTCAAGGTGCACTACTGACTTGCATCAACAAGTTTTATATGTGAATTGGAAAGGTGTCCTCCATGACTTATTCAGAGGTTCTAATCAACCAGAAAACCTTGAATACTGTTCCTAGAGCACAGTAAGACAACTTGATTTTTACTTTTATACAACCTACAAACATGAACGTAGCGCATCATCAGTGTTGTCTTGTTTTGTAATTTTCTGTGTCACATAGCCTGATATAACTAATGAGAACAAAGAGCAAAATCCTCTTATTATATAATTTGTTTATTGAAACAAGATTGTATGTGTGTCCCACTGTGGAGCCATGAAGCCCATCACTTGGTAATGATCACTGCTACCCATTAAGAGTGGGTCATAGAAAATAAAATTGCAGTACATGAGCACATGACCATTATGTTCTGAGTTTATTTGACTGTTTCTGTTCTAAATGAGAGTTATCCTGTTAATAACCCCAGTTGCTAGCTGTACTCACTGGTGTGTATGAGATTTTAGTAGAAAAAGTGGAGTTTCATCCAATCGTCCTAACCAAGCCACATAATGAGAAGACGATGAAATCTGGCCCACTCTGGAGTTTCCAATTCTCCCCAAGTCCAGCTTCTCTCTTCAATCTCAGCTCCCTGTATTTGTCCACAATTGCTGGTGCAACCTTAATCTCGTTCTCATGTAGGTTCGACCTGCAGGTCTGCTGGCCTGTTATCTGGCTGCTCTCTGCAGAGAAAGGGCCACTGTGGCTGTGCTCTGTGGGTGAGTAAATATTCAAGGCGTGCCATCTTCCTGAGAAGGAGCCCTTTAGGTGGAACATGAGGCCAGTAATCTTAGCCCTCTGGCTGTGGACACACAGACCGGAGCATCAGCAGAGGTGTCCAAAGACATCAGCTGTTGACATTTCCTCCAACACATAAGTGTTTTTGCTGTGTCTGTCTCTCGATGATGAATCTCCTTGTTGTGATGAGTATCTTTGTCAGTTTCCAGCAGATGCACTTTTAAGTTGCCGAGCTTATGTAAAGTAGCCACGTGGACGCACTCTGGTCGGAGTGCATGTCCTCACACACCAGGCCGAAGCAGTAGTATTATGGAGGGAGACGGGGCATGCTGTTTATGCTGCACAAGTGATACTATTTTGGTAACACTGTCCTTCTGCTTGCTACACATATTGTTGTTAACCTCATTTTTTGTTACACATGTGGTATATATACTGTGTCTTGAGCTTGTCTTGGGAATAAATGTATTTTACTCAGTTTTGTCCTGGACAAAAAAGAACACTACATTTTAAATCAAACCCATGTTTATGTTCATGCTCTTATTAGTGACAACCCTAACCACTCCATCTTCAGTGATAGTAATCTGGTCTTTACTCATGAAACAGCACTTGGGATGGTTTCATTGTAAGATTGTAATTCGTCTTGGTCTTGACTGTGTTACACTGTGGTCTTGGCCATGATTTGGTACAGTTTTATGTCTTGACTACAAAACTGTAATTTCACTGGAGGCAAGGCTACTAATATTTCCTTCTCCCTCTACCCCTAAACTGAGGTGTGTAGTCGAGTAGCACACAGCAGGACAAGTTGTTCTAAAATAAAACATAGGGCAGGAACATTTAATGCAGTGAAAAATATTATAATAATAGAAGACACAATGTTCCTCTATTTTTCATCCTGTTTATCCTTAGTGCAGAAGTCTCTGTGACACTGTCAGTGCTGCTGCTTCATTTTGGGATCTTTGGAAGAATTAAAGGGCTTCACGTTGGTCTTGCCATAAACAATGTTGTCTTATATCCGAGTAATAGTCAACTTTCACTGCTTTCTTCCAGTTTACTTTTGAAAGAATCTTCATGTAAAGCAGATGTTCTTGTTCTTTTAGTCGGATTGTTTGGCATACAAAATGAAATAGAAAACATGGATTCAAGGGGAACATTGTGTACCATTGGGAGTTTGTATTTGTATTTCATTCATCATTTACTGAGTATGAGATGGCCATAAATGGATTTTTCAATTTCTGAATTTTAGGCATGCAATATGCTACCTGCAGCATACAGTTACCAAGGCTATTGAGTTATTCAACTGAACAATTTTCAGTCCAGCAGCAGTTTTATTTTCAAATGAACTCAATATACACTTTAGAAACCAATGAACCTTGATTCTCTAAAGAGGAATACGTCCAAAATACTTTTAATAAAGCGCGCCATTGTTGAACTGAATTGTTGATGTTTTTCGACTTTCCAGTTACAGACAGTTTCTTCCTATCCTATAAAAGGATTGTTAAAAGACAGCTCTACTCTGGAAACATATGCCTTAAACAGTCCCAGAAAGCTACCTTTTTGTCCTGTCAACCCACTGTTTTTGTCTAATGTTACAAAGATATGGAGCCCTTGAAAAGGTTCAACATTTTATCTTGTGTGTTCAAGTTAACAGGATCATTATAGTGTATGAACATGATGTATTACTTTCGCAGTATGCTCATATACCTTTCAGCTATTTATGGGAAGCTTGTTATACTGGGTTAAAACCAAAACTGTTTACATACACTTTGTTTACTCCTACAAGCTGTCTTGTAACCATAGCAACAATAGCCTAGAAAGTACTCATCTTAAAAGACATTCAGGGTTTTTTGAAACTTTGTCTGGACATTTACTCCTTTCCAATTCCCAAACAGAGCATTTGAAGTTGCTACTGTTTGTAGTAATTCTATATGTCTCTAGCCGCTCTCCTTTTACTTTTTTTTTTTTTTTTTTTTTTTTTAGCAGCTCGTTTTAACTGTAAAACAAGCTCCTGAAGGAGTCACGCCACCTTTTGTCATAACAGCGATAACGAGTGGAAGGCAAGGTCCGTTGGTGCTTTTACGTTGTTTGCAAATGACTATGGTTAAAGCCTGTGTTAAAGCCAGCAAACTAGAAATAAAATTCAAGTGTGTTACATGCAGTTTAGGTTCAAAGTCAAAGAGTACGGTGCTACTTCACGAAAGTTTCCACAAAACTCTTCATATTAAAAATAATCTGCAGGAAGTGTTGAGGTCTGAACAATATTTTAACACATATATGAGTTCATAACAAAAATGAATAGGACAAAACACATCTGTAAAGCGCTCTTGCTGCGACACTGCTGCTTGAGTGACAGAATGACTGCAGGCAAAGCAAAATTAATGAGGAAAATGTCACACGCAAGGGATCGCTCGAGCAATAAACATTACAGTGTGGGCTGCCATAAGTAGAAGGAGCATGGATATATGATATATACAGAATCTGTGGGAAGATGAGACCTTTAAATAGAGGCAAGACAAGCAGGATATGTTTTTCTTTGAATTACATCAGTTCAAACATGTCTACACCAGTTGCAACTTAAGAGGCCAGTCTTAAAATCATTTAGGTGTACACAAAACACACGCTCGATTTTAGTTTGAACAAACAGTCGCTGATCGTAAGATTGTATATAAAACGAAAGTATATTTGTCCAGATGGAGAGCCCCCAAAGTTGAGCTGTACATAAATAATAGCTCTTTCCTGTGAACTATGCAAAACATGTACAGTGGCTTCACCCAGTTGTCAGTTTGTTTATGACACATTGTAAGTATAGCCTGTGTATGTGTTAAAGACGCCTGGTGAGTGATCCCTCATTAACAGAGACGAGACATTACGGGTTTGTGCTGAGGAGCTCTGAAGAGATGCTTCACGGGGGCAAATATTGATTCTGTTTATTCTCTCTCTGTGGGATATGTGTTGCCGTTAGTTAGCTCTGATTAATCACCATAAACGGAAGCCATCAAGATTTCACACAGCAAGAACATGAGGACGTGGAAGGTTTAAATTCGAATCAATCTTTGGTAAAAGTATTAATTATAGTCCTTTGTGTTTGAATTACTGATTTGATGACAAACTGGGGTCTGTTTTTCATGGCACACTGAGCAGTAAGTGATGCTCTGTCACCTCTCACCTGTTTGTGAAGTTGCTAAAGGCATGTTCGAGAGATGAATGGTGTTGATTAAGTCGCAACATCGGCATCATCTCTGACTGCTTAACTAACCTCTAACAAGAAGCCAGTGAACTCCTGGGAGGGGGTAGGAGGGTTTATTTACTTGTGGATGTGGTGAAGCATGCCCCTGTGGATGTGCATCTGTTTGTTTAACCGTGGCGTGCATTTCATGTCACGGCATGTGCAAGAATTAAAACGGGCCAAGAGCTGCGTACGAGCTGCTCAATTAGATTAGGGTGGCAAATTGATTGTAAGCGTGTAGTTGTCTTCATCGGAAAGTGCCACTGATTGCGGGGGCGGGTAAGCGTGCCGGCGCCTAATTTGATCACTCAGCGGCTAATGCAATCTGCGTTACGGCAGCCATAGCAGATTGGGATTAATGTGCCAATAGGCTGAGCAAGAACGCAGAGGTGGAGGAAAGTTGAGTGGCTGGAGATCACACATGAAACTGAGATCGATAGAAGTTTCAGAATGACAGGGGCTTAAACAAGGTCTATTTATTCCCCATGGATGACCGGCTTATATATGGTCTAAAAATACAGCACCTTTAGAGATAAATGTCCTGGTTTCTGGGTTTATGTCAGTGTTTATACACAAGTCATGTTTTATTTGCTGCCCTATCCTGCATTGTCTTATTACCAACTGTTGGGCTCACAGGCATTACACATGGGTCCTGTCTCAGTTAGTGTTAGGTCAAATTTTTTTGGACCACAAATAGATTCAAAAGCAATAATATTAAAAAAACAAAGAAAGCTATTAACTAACGGTACGATATCTGTCTTTTTAGTGGTTTACTGGACAGGCACAGATGGCATTTCAGAAGATGTGTCTTTTTACAGTGCAGTCTATCTATCTGCTGGATACAGGGATATGCAATACACTGAGTGGAAATGGCAACACGACCAAAGCCCTATTCAGTTCTCATCCCTGCCCTGACCACATTTTAACTTGGCATGAAGCATCATCATATCCATTGATCCTATTGATTCCCTGTGCTCTGAGGCTGAATCCGGACTGGCCTTGTATGAAATTGGGAAGAATGTGGAAGAGGCTCTTATCACAGAGATAATAAGGGTCTTCCTGTCCCCGTCTACTTCCATTCTCTCCGTCACATTCACTTGTGAACCCAAATGCCACATTAGCATGCCTGAGAGCCAGCCACAGAGTGAGAGACAGCTCTCATACTGGCGCTGCCTATAGATCTCACATTCAGACAGAGACGCAGGCTCATCATGGTTTATGCATTATCACTCCCTCTTCATAGATGTGTAACATTATTCAGACTGGCAGTAAATGGCACTCTGTTGGAGCTGGACACAGTGCAGGGGATGTCACTTAAAAGAGAGCGCGCTGGTGTGTGCCAGCTTCAGTAGAAAGGCTGCAGACTGTCATGTGCAATATGCTTCACTCATAAAAAAGTCTGTCATCAAATGTGGGAGAGTTAAGGGATATTTCTGTGTTGTGATGGCCCTGTGAAGGACTTTTGATGCAGAATCCAATGAATCACAAAGTGGCACAGAAAAGCCCTTTCTTTGTGAGAGGACAATGAAAGCAGAGGTACCCCTTCACCTCTCATTGTTTGTGCCGACTACCAAAGCCCAGTTGTGTCAGTGCTGTCATCCACACAGAAAATAGATGGACTACAATCATTTCAGAGGATCTAACAAATAGTAACATACTATTGTTTTTTTTTTCTGTGTGTGTGTGTGTGTGTGTGTTTTTTTTTTCTGTGAATTAGTCACATTAGTAATTTTTCTTAATTCCATCATGTTAATCCATCACATGTTTTACTCCACTTAAACAAGAGGTCAGGTCCATCAACAGCCCACATAACACAGTTTGCACAAATGGGTTTCTGGCCAAAAAGTAATTTTCCATTATGCTTTTAAAATAAATATCACTGCAAATGCACACAGCAACAATCAGGAATTAGCTTTAATAATGGCTGAAAACCTGACGAGGTTGTTAAAAGCAGGATGCATTTAAACTACTCCCAGCTTTTATTTAAACTGTGTTCCACAGCACAGTTTTTGATTGGAAAATGGACTAATAAGATGTTATAATTATGCAGGCGACATTTGTTGGCTGTGTTGTAGGGTGGCACTGTATGTTTGTTTCTTTCATTTCTTTAATACTTAAAAAAAAACTCAAAGTGCTGCCAATATTCAACAACAACAATGGATATTACAATCACATTTATACTTATACTGCATTTTATATACTCTTTATATGGCATTGCACAGCCCTTTCCTATGGTTTTCACATTTGAAAGGCTGCTGATATTTTAACATTCAACATGCCACAGGTGATGGATCAGCAGTCTGAAGCACACCCTTTAACTTTATAAGAGGTTTATCCCTGCGCTGCTGTGTCCACGTTGGCCTCTGCTCTCTTTTCTCTAATTTTCTTATTTGTCCACAGGGGCCGCAGACATTAGAAATGGCTGAAAAGGTTAATGTTACACTGAAAGGATGTCAAAGTGTTGGAGAGCCCTCAGAGGATCCCTGAAGAGTGGTCTGATTTAAATTATGCTTTAACAGTGAGTGCAGCACCTATAAAGTGAAACATTCCCACTGGCATTCACACGGCACCAACTGAATGTGGGATTATACTGAATATAAAATGTTGTCTGCCAATGCTGTCTCCTTTTAGAAACAGGGGCAGCTTTGGTCAGGGGTAAATAGGGTTGTGATATTACATTGATACATGATGCAGCTATTAAGATGCTGATGAGTAAATGGCTTTTTGACATTTAGTTGCATTTTAAAAAGAGATTGCCTATGATTTTTAGCTTCACTAAAGAATAAAATACTTTTTCTTTTATTAAGCACAAACTTAACACTGTGCATACACAAAAAATAAAGCATATAGTAAATGATAGCATTTCTCACAATGTATGACGCCGTGTTGTGATGTGTTTTGTGGTGGCTGTTTGTTATCTTTAGGAAGTGATCTGTTGTTTTTATCCAAGAATACAAACTTTTAAAAACTTGCAGCCAGATTTAAACAAACCTTCACTGTGTGCTGCATTGAATACATATCAGAGTATGTGTTACTTATATAGCTGCAATAGCTGCAAAATGTTTAAAATACAGTTGTTATTTGCTGCTTGATAAAACGCTGGAGACAAAGAACCCTGCGGACCATAAATGCAGTGACAGCGTGAACTGAAGTGAAGACGGCTAACCGTGCGCCTCAATTTATTAATGGCATTCAGGAAGCTGTCGCTCAGAGAGATGAGGCAGAGCTGAGCGGTCCGGGTCGGGGTGTGAAATACCATAAACGTCTTCATGGCACTGAGCGCTTTGCTGAGCAGGACAGCGGGAGGTGATGAGATGCGGCCGAGTGCAGTGAAGAGGACAGGATGGGCACAGAAGCACGACTTAAGCCACAAGACGTCTCCCACTACTCTCAGGATATTTTCACTCAGTATTTCTGGTGGTTAGGTGTGTGCCTATAGCAAATAGCTCACACACTGAGCTCAAGGAAGAATATTATATACACATAACACGAGTGGACTGTGCTGCAAATGAAACAGGAAAGACAGGCCTGAATGAAGTGGGTAACATACAGGTGGATTTTTGTTATTCTGCAGTAATTGCAAAAGTATGTTAGAATTAGATTGAAGCCTGGCCAGACCCATTTACTTGGGTCAGTGGGTCTGGTATGCGTTTGACTAGAAGCCTGTAGAAATCCTTCAAAAAATATGTCCATAATTCAAATCCATAAACCAGTTTCTCATCATGTTGTCAAGAAATACCTCTGATAGTCTGTTATTTACTGTAAGAGGGTCCTATTGTAAAAGGATTGGCAAATTCAAACACCTGTGTGGTGGCTATTCCATTTTCCTGCTTGGTCCAAGGTAATGAGTCAGTGAATGACAGAGTGATAAGATTAGATATTAGATATGCAGACGGCGTTGAATTTGACTTCTCTCTATGTGTTTGTGTGCATATGTGCGTGGGCAGCTTCCATTTCTTTTGCACATGCTAATTGGACAGACTGTGCTATAAATAGTTTTGTGGAGGCCTTATACAATGAGTGGGATGTGGATGTTGGTGATATGTGCTTCTGTATTGTATGTGTGCAGGTATGATGCACATGCTTGTCAAAGTGTCTGGCAGTTTTAATCAGGAGATGATCACAAATCGAGGATGCCTCCTGTTTGCTGAACATTAATAATCCTGTGTAACCGTGTCATGCTGCCACTGAGGGGAACAGAACAATTCGTAGTGCCTTCATTCATCTCTCTCCTGTCACAGCCTCGACCGTGAGGAATACTTCTGTATGGATCCTCGTCCCCTGAGACTCGTTGGCAGCTTATTGTTCTCCATACTTTCATGTCTGGGGAACTTTCTCATATTGGGCTGCAAATGAAGATATATTGCATTTCTGTTTTATGTGTGGAGCAATGAACAAATGCACATTTTCTCCCTTCCCTGACTAATTTACATAAACTCTCATTTTCTGTTTCTCTGCCCATGGCCAACTGGACCCTTTCCTTGAGAGATGGTGCAGTACAGCAAATTTCATTTTTACCCGCAACGTGGCTTAAATAGTGGAAGGATTCTACCTGGATTTTCAGTATCCCCTCTAGTGCTGTATAAAAGCACATAAATTTTTCCATTAAATGAGAATGGGCTTCCATCACACACAGCATTTCTGAGCTTGTAGAATTATGTTGTTGGCCCAAGTACAACATGAGGCGTCTTTGAAATGTTTCATCATTTCAGCTGAAGATTTAAAATCTATCACAAATCCCATTAAAGGAAGTTGACTTGAGGGCAAATCTTTTTTAAGAGACAGAAGATGGAAATCATTAGACGTAAAAATAGACGCATTTCTTCAAGATTGTACAATATGTACATAATCCAGCAGAAACCTATTCTTAACAAACATGAACTGGTGGGAAACAGTTTGTCCCATTGCCATTACAAGCTCTGAACAACAGAACATAATCAATCATTTGTATTCATGCATTATACATGGCTCTCATAGAGGACTCGTTATGTTTGGTGTGTGCTTGGACCGGGACCATAACCCATCAATAAAAAACAAATTGTATGGGACTGACCCTGCTGTGATTTTCTTTCAATGATTCATAAACTGAACAACTGAACATTTATCTTTGTAATTTTCTTTTCTGTGACAGTTATAAAGCTAGTATCTCTGTTTGTGTTAAGGGAAAGCAAATTACAATCTTAGTAGAGGTTTTTCATTTCCACGTTTCCATGGTCCTTGATTAACAATTATTTCAACTGAATAGTTCTTTTTGATGTTTTGATGTGGAGCTTTCCATCTCTGCACATTGCACTCTCTAATAATAAATCTGCATAGCTCTCTCTGGCTCCACAAATGTTTTCAATTTGTCATTAAACAGTGATAATATAAAGAAACTACTTTTCAATTATGGAATCAAAAAGAAGTGTTAACAGACATTTCTAAAGCACACACTGGTGCCATCTCTTTATGGGTTTTCATTTTGTTCCTCTCACTGAACTCTGGTGCTTCAAAAGCCATTTGGCAGCCACTCGGCACTCCCCACACGTCTTGTGCAATCCCTCAGATTATCAAAGTATCCGGTCTCTGTGGAGAAGAGACAGATACAGGAGGGGGGTGGTCTTTGGCAGAGGCGGTTTCCTTGGCAACAGGCTCAGTTTAAGTCAGCTGCCCAGAGCAGAGGTAAGACGCTGAAGTGCGTTCCTGGGAGTGGGCTGACAGTTGACAGGACCTACCTGTCTCTGAGCACAAGTGGTGTTTAGGATTTGAGTGAAAGAGCAGATCCACAGCATACATCTCCATAGTTCTAGTAAAAGTCTAGCACTGTCTAAAGTTAAAAGTTTGTCCAAGTTTCTCTCATTTAGCCCCTCTTGTGTTTTGACCTGGGCTGACATAAGTACCCAGACATCCTCATTAAAGGCATTGCGGTTCGATTGGGCTGACAGTACACAAAAGATTTTTCTGCACACTTTGCTCGAGCTCTTGTTGTGTTTTTGTGTTTTTTAACCTGCTGTTATTCTCTCCACATTGTGTAGTGGTTTGTCTGACTGAGCCTTCAGGCTCAAGTTGGTGTAAGAGCCAGTCAGTGCTGACATTTCTATCATCCTTGTTCCTGTCATTCAGGTGAGAAACCTGAGCGACTGTACATGACAAGCAGCTCTCTTTACCATACATTTGTTTGAGGCTGCATACTTTACTCTGGTGTGCTACTGTGAAGTGCAACACTGCTGTATATTTTATTCCAAACAGCCATGCCTCATATGGTGTGATACCCTCCAGCACTTTACACCTGACAGCATTCCCTCAGCAAGGGAAAGCTTATTGATTTACTCTGGGGCTACATCCAAAATTTACTGGACTAAATAAAAACAAGTGGCCTTGCACTTCCTCTGGCTTTTATCAAAGCAGCTTTAGGTTTTTAGGCTTAAAAGAACTGGAAGCAACATGCTGCTGACACAGGCAGGTCTAAATATATAATCCATCAGTGGTAAGTCAAAAAAACAAAGAGTTAATTGTGAATATGGCAGACAATCTGTAATTATATTGACATTTACCTCTGCTTATCCTTATTCAGGGTCAGATGGGAAAATCAAGGGCCAGTTAACAGTAGCACTGACACTTACAGGTATTCTCCTTCAGACCTACTTTTTTACACGTAGAAGAGAAAGGACTGGGATTGTTTGATTATTATTGACATACATTTTAGTTCACTAATGAACTTTTGCTTAATGGTAAGTGCAAGCCCAAGTTCAGATTTTCCCTGGAGACCTGCCATAATGAATTTGAGTAGGATTACCACACACTTTATGGACTGATGGACACAAATAATGATTGAAGGTAGAGAAAAGGACAAGTTAATTGGGATTTTTCTCTGACACAAAGATAGCTATTTAAACAGTAATTTGGGTTCACCGATGTGTGGCCAAATTGAATGAGTTTTGAGAAGCAGATGGGTCACATTTGGGGTCGTTCTTGCGAAATGTGCTCCTTAAAGAAAAGTATGAGTTTCAAAAAGCAATCGATAACAATATATTCATAGAGTTCCTTTTAAAGATCTAATCAAACAGGACAGACGCAGATGTGTAGTGCAGTTTGACTGTTTGGCAGAGGCATATCAGCACCAAACATTAATTCAAGTCCTTCTTATCAGTGTTGTTAGACTTAGCACCCGTCCCACTGGTGGAGCTGCCCACCAGGAAAACTCCCACTCCTCCAGATGGCCTGTCTGCTTTCTCCTGCCAATATGAACGCAAGTGTTAGCATGAATTACTAAATACTCCAGGCACTAGCTCCATGAAATGTGTTCAGAGTTATCCTAATCAAAGAATCTTTATTTCTGATGGAAGTTGCTGCACCAGATTACACTGCATCTCAAAAGTCTGTTATTTTCGGAAAACTTTTTTTCTACTTTTTTTTTTTGTCCTCACTTTCTGTTCTCCTTGTGGATTTCTCCTCCACTGCACACAAACCCAGTCATTAGCCAGGATCAGGCTGTGCTGAGCTCAGAAGGGGCATTCACACAGAGGAGCTCTGTCAGCACCAGGGTTGGTTAATTGTTAGCATTAGGCTGCCGTAGTGCCACAATGACAGAGTGCCCTGTGGTTTAAACATGGCTCCCGGCCTGTGGACTCACTGAGCCTATAGTTAACTTGGATAGAGGTAGGATGATAAAACACATTGATCACTCTACTGTCCATGTGCACTTTGGGAGGTACAGTGGGGGACAATTAAAAGCATCAAACACACTTACACTCTTATGAGCCACTCTGCCATCATTAGATCTTGCCAACATATCACTTTGAGGTCCATTCGTTGTGATGTGTGTCACTTTTAACTCATATTAGATCATTCATCATATGAAGCGTTTGACATTTCTTCTTCAGCCTCTGGTTAATTATAAGCTCAGCTTTGAACTGACATTGATGATCAACATGGTCCTTTTGAGTTGATCAAGACTTTAAGACCACAGATTGTTGCCTGAAATAACCCTTTGGCTTTCCTTCCAGTCAGCGACTAGTTTTGCAGGGATGATCTGAAAGGTGCACATAACATCATGTATTTTGGTGTTAATCTGGTGTCATTATTCTGCTCCATACTTTCTACAAGTACAAAGTTCCTCTAAACTCAAAGCACTAAGTAAAAACAGCGTGTGACTTTTTAACCCACTCCTCAAGCCTTAGATATACCTTGCTTTAATCAGAACATTTTGATTCCCTTGTTGGCCATAGCTTGGGAAAAACATTTCTGCACTGAATGTGATTTGAGCTGCTGTCATTGCAAATATCCAAGGCTGTCAACAAACCTGGTAGAGTTTAAAATGCTTTAGATGCACTTCTCAACCAAAAGGACCAGCGCATAATCAGCTCTCAGAAAAAGCCATAGCTTCACAACATGAGCGTTTTAGAGGAAAGCGTTCTGCTCAATCCACATTGAGGGAAGAATCTGGAGAGGACCCCTGTGTGTGGCAGGGCTTTTAGAGAGGCATGCTCTCTTGTTCAAGCCCACAGGACTTCATTTTAAATTAGGCCGCTCTAAAGATACCACATATGTCACATTGCATCATGGACAAATGTGAGTGGGGACAGGATGTCCATAATTTTGAGTTTGAAGTAATGGTCCTGGAACAGAAGCATACTGTAGATGAAATATTTAAAAAAGTGTATACAGTGTAAGTGATGGAAGCAGGAAGTCAAAACCAGGTTGAGGCACAGTGGTCAGGCATTTGTGTCGCATTTCACCCTCATCTCCCAGAATAATCTTCCTATCCTTTGCAAAACTGGTGCTGCATTTTCCGTAGTACATGTTTGTCTGTTTATTTTATCCTTCTGAGTGTAACAAAAATTGCTAAATACATCAATAAAGACAAAATTTTGGTCAATAAAATAAGACCCTCTTGTGTAAACAGCATCCTGTGTTGTGTTGTCCTGCTACAATTATAACTTTTTCCACTTAATTGGGAATAGGAAATATCTCAGCAAATCAGGCTTTTCTTGCCCTTTTTGCAAAGATAAGAACCCATATAGTGATTAGACGCAGTCAAATAGGCCAGAAAGCAACTTGAAACCACATGCTGTTGCCAATATGTTATAAAGATTTGTTTAGATCAATTCTAATACATTTCTGGTGAAGTCGGGCGGATTGACTGCCAGAGATAAAGAACCCTCATCACTTCCCTCCAGATGACCCTGAATTTTGAGTCATTTTCATGCATCTTTATTATATCTAAGTAATAGATCCTTCTTCATCCCCCAGCTCTTTGTTGTGCTGTCGCTTGTGTGTGACATGTTCTTCTTTCGCCAAAATCTCACCAAACACTAGACAGACCTCATTACGAAACATTAATCACATTGGCGCTTCGTTAACTATAGAGCCTGTCTTCTCTCCATGACCTAATACTTCTGGTTTTCTGCTTTCTTTCATAACTTTTAATGATGCCTGGACATTGATTGGCTCAAACCTTGACAGCGACACGGCGCTAATGATCGGCTCTAGGCTCTGTGTTTCTGTAGAGCTTCATTAAACTGGTAAAACTTAACAAAATGCCACCTCTGCGGAATTGAGCGCTCAACTCTTGATGGGTCAGATATGATTCACTAATAGTTTACTAGGCACACTTAATGCCTCAAGTGTTTCTGGTGCAAAGTCTCTGCAGGGGTTTGGGAAGAGTTTCTGCAGTACTGTATATGTTTAAGACGCAGCCTGCATTAGAAGTTTGCAAGAAAGAAAAATAGATGGTCCGGTCTTTCTCATCTCCCAGTGTCATTCACATCTCCTCCTCCTCCTAATTGTATCTCATTACAACTGATGTGACTCTCTCCAACACTGAGCTCATTTAGAGAGGAGGATTTGTAGGCCACTTCAAAAATGTTCTTTATAATATTCCCATATCTTCCTGATTTTAGAAATGTTAATTGTTTGAACCACATGGCTGCAAGCTTCTTCAGGAGTTTTCCTAATTGTTTTGTTCTTTGTGTTTGGTCAGATTTTCACTCAGATTTTCAGTATTTTGTAAAGGTTTAGGTCTTGTCATGGTCTCTGACATCAAGACCAACAAAGACCACAACTGACATCTTGGGATTGAATAAAAACCTTATTTATTTTGTAACATCTCGTCCTAACTCTGCCTCCTTCACCAAACACTGACCTTCATGAGTCTGGACTTGGTCGAGTTTTCTAATCTAATTTAATTTACTCTATAGGCCTTTAAGATATTTAATTTGGCCTCAAAATGTTGTGGATGTGATAAATGAATCAATGACCTATATATGTCAGACAAAAGAGAATATATTTTGAAAAGAGAGCATCTTGGATAACTTTAATCTTGGTTCCTCACACCCCTATAATGCAGTTCAATCTGTGAGGAGCTCAAGAGACCACCAGAGCTGACAACAGAGTCCCTCGGTTTGTTGTTCATCGAGTGTTTCTTCATGTTGATTGCATGGGTGCACCGAGAGGTTGATACAAACCCAGTGCCCCCTGCCTTTTCCTTGTAAATAGCAGCTCGCCGCTCAGATGTCTCCACTGTGCTTCCACTGGCGATGCGGGACAGACGTGGGCTTGTTGAAACGGATGCAGAAAATAGCCTCAGAATAAAGAAGCAGCTTGTCTCGGGAAGTGTGTGGCCAGAAGGGACGGTCTGAATTGAACACCTCGGTGGAAGTGTGAAGTAGAGTGTTTGTCTTTGGCTCCGATGTGAAGGGGAGGAGGTTATGGTGGGAGTGGGGAGGGTGCACTCTGTCGCAGGGGGAGTAAAAACACTAAATAGGGTACAGGGACAACTCATGGGACTGTCACCAATTGTCACCATGACTCGCTGGCTTTTGTAATCATTTTCGTCCTGTGCGCCTCAGGACCAGAAAGTTCGAAATCATCCAGCTATAAATAGGCTCGAGTAATCGGTTCATAATACTAAGCCTTAGCTCCGGGCCGAGTCTTCTGCCACATTTTGCCGCGGGGGGCCCGTGTTACGTCGTGTGCGCGGTTACTGTGAATGCACGGCCGCTCTGTCTTGTCTTTCATTACTCACTCTGCCGTATCTCACCCCCGGGGGGAGGAGGGGGAGGAGGAGGGGGAGGAGGGGGACGTGTGTTGCGGCCGCCTGTTTCTGTTGGCAAGACAACAGCTCTTTCCATCTTCACTTGTTTCTTGAGATTAGTGAACTGTAAGGTGGGGCATGTACTCCTTGCTCAATTAATCCCATTACTATTGTCATTTGAAGCCTTCCGCTGAGACTGATTCTTGGACTGACTCAGTGGCGCTGCGCTCAGGTCGTACTGTCTTGGCTTTGTGTTGAATGGATGATCCCAGTTTGACAAACGAACTGTCGGCACTGAGACATCTTCACTTTCTTGACTTTGTGACTCTCACCAGAATCTGAAGTTGGCAACATAAGGTTTGGTTGCATTAATTAACCAAAGTAACGAAATTTTACTTAGGTGATAATTTTGGCACTGTTTTAATTGGATTTGAACAGGTTTTAGATGGATTTGAACAGGTTTTAGATGGCCTTGAACCCTTTTTTAGATGGTACTGAACAGGTTTTAGATGGATTTGAACAGGTTTTAGATGGCCTTGAACCCTTTTTTAGATGGTACTGAACAGGTTTTAGATGGACTTGAACAGGTTCTGGCTGGTTTTGAACAGGTTTTAGATGGGCTTGAACAGGTTTTAGATGAATCTGAACAGGTTTTAGATGGGCTTGAACAGGTTTTAGATGGATCTGAACAGGTTTTAGATGGAACATAATAGGCCTTAAATGGATTTGAACAGGTTTTAGATGGATTTGAACAGGTTCTAGATGGACTTGAACAGTTTTTACATGAACTTGAACAGGTTTTAGATGGATTCAAACAGGTTTTAGATGGACTTGAACAGGTTTTAGTTGAATTTGAACAGGTTTTAGATGGATTTGAACAGGTTCTAGATAGACTTGAACAGGTTCTACATTAATTTGAACAGGTTTTAGCTGGATTTGAACAGATTTTAGCTGGATTTGAACAGGTTTTAGATGGATTTGAACAGGTTTTACATGGACTTGAACAGGTTTTAGATGGTTTGGAATCAGATTTATTTTAGTTGTTCATGAATCTTCGAGTTTAAGCCAGTTTTTACCACAAAGATAAATAAAGCCCTTTCAGATCCATCTATAACCTGTTCAAATCCATTCATATACCTCTTTAAATCCAACTAAAGCCTGTTCAAATCCAACTAAAACCTGTTACATTCAGATTTTAATAAAAGCTTCCAAGTGTCACAGTCATTGGCCCCTGAAAAGATTCTTATTTCCTATGGCGGCCCCTCATCACTTAAAATAACGGTCAGAATTACACTGCAGTGAATATATAATCTCTGACTAATTCATGTATTTAGTGAGACTCCTGAAGGATGGAGAACACTCAATCTGCATTTATACTCGGAGCTATGTGTTGCTTGTTAAGAAACATCTACCTCAAACTCATCCACTTATTTTCTCGTTTAAAGCCTCTTGTGTTAATGTCAGCTGGATCCCAGGCGCCGTGATTTAGTGTCGCAATTTGCCTTCCCCGAATCGCTACTGCCTGAATTTTGTCGAGCCGTTTCTCGGAGAAGCTCTTTGAATTTGTTGGGTCCAGCTGCGCTTTATATGTTGCACAGACTAATGAACCAACTGGAGGGAAGCTGTATTAAAACTTGAGGGGTTTTTTTTATCCTGAATAAAATGTGTGAAAAGTGTCTAGTTGTTTTAGGCCACAAGGGGGATTATTTATAGCTGTGGTAATGGCACTAAAAGATAAAAACTGAGACAAAAAAAGACATAAATAAATAGCATTAAATCCTGTAAATGTTTGGAGAGTAAAAAATGCACCCAGTTCAGTACATAACCTTTCAAAGACCAAGAGAAGAGTACATTGCGTGGAATGTATCTGCAGTTTTTCCTTTCTGCTAAGATCTGGTTCCCTCGTCTAGCTCTTTGTCTTAACAGAGAAAACTGGTGATTTAGCAGCCACGCTCTCTTCAGCGATCTCATGTTCTGGCTGTGAAGCACAAAGAAAGTAGAGTTGAGTAGAAACACTACAAAAATTGAGTCCTTCAAGGCACTCTTGAGCATAATATTTTCCATACATTGGCTGCTACGAACAGCGTCAGTGCTTATGATTTGAGTTAGTTAAGTGATGCAGTAAATCAAACTCCAGGGGCATGTATGTGTTTACTCTCCTCTTATTGGCATTTCTGTGGAGGAGGAGGCCCACTCTCAGAGCAGATGCAACACAGGTCAAATATACATGAGTATCCCATGAGGCCAAGGGTTATTTATATTTGTCTATCCCTGCCTTTCTCTGCAGACTTACGTTCAGGTCAGAAGGCCTTTCCAAACAATTGGCTTCGTCATTCATGTACATCACAGTTTAATGGACTCACTCCAAGAAACTGTCAACATCCTTTAATGCCAATGCTTTTGGTCTTTATACAACATCATATAATATTTTATAACTTCCACCCATCCATCTTTTTTTTTTTTCTTTTTTCTTTCACCTAGGGCTGCTCGAGTATGGAAAAAAATCATAATCATCAAATTATTTGGGTCATCATTGAAATCACAATTATTTTACACAATAAATTCCATTAATCATTGACTTTGGAAATATGTTGAATTTATTGAACAAAACAGTGAATTCTGTTTAATAATAATAAATACAAATATATATTATTAATAAGAATTAAGATAAATAAATAAGATCAACAATGTAGTGCACTTCCACAACCTTGTGGAAAACAAGTAACAAGTAATACATAAAAACACGTAATAATAATATAATTGTTTTTTTCTTGATTACATAGGTTTTGTGATCGTTGGAAGCTGTAATTTCAATTAATTGCACAGCCCTACTTTCACCTTAACTCCTTAATAAGATGAGAAATAACTGTGCCAAGTGAGTTATAAAGTTATATTGCCTTAAATTGCTAATTGAATACTTTTTAATAGTTCTGCTGCCTATTATTTTATTAAACAATACCATTCCCAGTTCTGAACTTTTTTATGTTGTATTGTTATAGCTTTTAATAATATCTTAATTAAATTATCAAATAGGCCCAGTCTTCTAAATGAGCTTAGACAGTATAGGATGATTAAAGCACAAAGTCAAGAGCATTGTCTGTTCTGAGCTGAACACTACATCTGGACTGGACTTTTCTAACCAATATGAAGCTTTTGTCAGAATAAATCCTGTATTTTTATATTTATTTAATTGTATAAACCTACTACTGCTTCAGAAAGTCTCTCTGAAGGTTACCCGATGTTTTACTTCTGCCTGTTTTCTATGCAGGAGAGAACATTTCACTCCCAGCACCACGCAGAGATGAACGCAGGTTAGGAGGAAGCATGCTGGCTCTGCGATTGGCCAGAGGACAATAGATGGCACCCAATCAGGGAACAGACATGAAGACTGTGACCGTGAAAGGGCACGCAGAGGAAAAGCGAACATATTACTTGTCATTATAATTAAAACATTAGAGCCAGGAGCGAGGCTTGATGATGATGGGACAGTTCATCTTTGTCCAGTTTCTTTATTCATTTCCCCCTGTGGTGAAATATGGATTGGTACAGAAGTCGCAGAATGACCCTTTCGCACATATGAGCAGCACTGAGCCACTGCAAAAGCTGTCGTGTGTGAAGAGCACCGTGTAAATATTAAGATTATTACTGAAGATGCTGCTAACTCTGTACAATGGGGTCATGAAGGCTCCATATCATGTTTTTTGTTTTTTAATGTGCTGGTAAAGTGAACTGAAATGTTTCTAAAAAATACTTTGCTTGATGGAAGTATATATCATTAAGAAAAAAGGCTGGCGGGGAATGTTAAAATGACAAAAATAAGTAAACAGAGGTCTTTGCTTTACAGTTACAGTTTTGTTTTATAGTTGTCATGGTGATTGGTTGCCTTTATGTTGTGCAAGAGTGCTTAGATTATTCAATTCCTTACTGTTAAACTAAAAACAATAGTTACATATCAAAAGCTAGCAGAATTTAAACAGAAAAGAGCCAAGAGGAACATCATCACCTATGATTATCACCTACAATGCAAATATTAGGCCTGACATCAAGTGGAGATATTATTACATTTTAACTTTTAATTTTGGGGCATCTGTGCTATAAAATACTTTAATAACAGAGTCTGGATAGAGAACAAGCATGAAAAGATTATTAAAAAAGATATTTTATTTAAGAAACTTAAGCCAACAAAAACAAAGTTACCCTTTTTATGGTGGATCAGGGTAGGATGCTGCTAGATTTTGGCATCTCAAAACCTTGTCCACAGAAGCATGACGGCACAAGGTTTGCAAAACTTCACCTGAACAAACCTTTGTCCTCGATACCCAGGGATAAGTTTAGTGAAAACCCAACACAGGTTTTTACACTCATACCCACTGTCAGAGCGCATTTATCTTTTCTGGAATATCTTGATTAAAGAAGTGGCCGTTTAAGCAGAGTAAAGGTATCTGTCACTAATGCGCTCATCTCTTGGACTACATCTTTCTCACAGCGCCTTATCCGTGACAGTATTCCTCAGAGACTAGTGTGTGTGTAGCTACTGTATAGTGAACTGTCTTTGTCTCCATTCGGTGCTCATTATCGCAGCAGGTTCAAGGAGATGGGTCCTCATTTGCATTGGAAGCCCCCGGGCTGGAGCCCCTGTGTGCTGCAGCCAGGTGATTCATACCAGCTCCTACCATCTTATTTTGTCCAGGATTAGATTAAAACCAATCAATCAGGCCCCGGATCACCCTGACCCAGAGGAAAATGAGTCAGGTGACTGCCGTTCGACCATCTAACATGTTTTTCTCCGCAGTACAATAGCTCTTTTTATAGCACAACCATGGCAACATGAGATTCTGAACATTTCACTTATTAAATTCTGAGAAAGCAGCTAGGTGTCGACTGCTGTGCGAGCATAAAAATTCAAATAAAGGGAGTTATTTTGTACAGTGTAAAGGGTGTAATCTATCATTTGGGACAGGATATGAAACCACAAGGGAGTCCAAACAGAAACGCAAAAGGAGATGTAAATTAGAAACAAAGCTGTCGACGGCACTTAATGAATCTGCAATTTTCATCAGTTTCCAGGTCGTTTATGTCAGTGGCTGTATGGCACCCATTTTAATTGGGCTTTGTGAATGTGTTTGCACCTCCTTATTGTGTTGTAGTATGAAAATGTACTATGAGAATTGAGAAAATACAATGTCTCTGTAGAGTTTCAGGCCGATAACTGTTATGGTTCCTGGTGTGAATAAGAGATCAGTCACTGCAGTAACAAAGCTGCTGTTTAGAAACATATTCACAGTACCTCAGAACAATTGAAATACAGCTAATACTATATATATATAACTGTATGCTGTAGATGAATGACACTTTTTTATAAAGCACCTTATTTTTACTGTCCTTTCGTTCATTCTTTTTGTAGTGTGAGTGCAGAGCTGTGAAAACTAGGTAGACTTTTCTATTGTTAAGCTCATAATCGACATGTTCCACTAATGTAGTCCTCTGTCAGTCTCATAGCCAGACTGTGTATAGCCCACCCACATCTCCTCATCTGTGTTGAGAACTCTGCTCTCCCGTGACAACTATAAGAGAGGCATAAAGCAAAATTATGCAAGACTAATGTCCTCGTTAGAA
This sequence comes from Rhyacichthys aspro, assembly GCA_036850595.1. NCBI lineage: Eukaryota > Metazoa > Chordata > Actinopteri > Gobiiformes > Rhyacichthyidae > Rhyacichthys > Rhyacichthys aspro. Next base: position 14,385,675 of record CM072152.1, on the reverse strand, counting down.
AAAAAAAAAAAATGGAATCGTATAATATTTATACACTCTTCACTTTCTGCAAACAGTGGTATGGACTGAAAATGTAGACACATGGATGTGAAGAGTAATGCAACTTTAATGGCCTCACATGGGAGGACATGTATTCATATTCATGTGTCAAAGACAAAGTGTTATGTCAGCAGAGTGGAGACATTTTACAGCTACATACAGTGCACTATCTCTAATATTTCTGCTTATTTGTGTTATTTTTTTCTGTCAGCACAGTTATCCCTTGTTTATCACCTTGTCACATCAGCATTGAGCCGGCATTGGTCAAAGTGATCAGTGTCGTCTGCTGCTCCTGTGTTCTTTACTGCAGTAGTTGACCTCATACCTGTTTCCCTGTTGTTTGCCATATACCCTGCTTTCTCATGAATATAGTTTTCCAGGGGGATTTTATTTTGAAAATGTTGTAGTTGGAAACAATCTGGATCCACACTAAAGTTTCTGAAATGAAATTGTCAAGAAGGAAACTATATTCTATTAAGTTTTTGTCAATCAACACTACAACACAACCTTGGACGTTTAATATGAAACTAAAGCTGTCACAGTCAGTTCATGGCCTAAAAAACTGACAGGTGAAAATGATTGATCCTTACTGTAAACTGTGTGTGTTGTGTTAACAGGAAAGGAAGCTTTGTGCCTTCCCCACTATCGAGCTCTGCACTTCAGACACCATCCACTACATGGTCCCGCTGTCCCGTCAGACGGACTTCTTCGTTCCAGAGATGAGGGACGAGGTCAAAACCGACGTGAAAGAGGACGACTCGGACGAAGACAGGGGCACTGACATTACAGGTAGCGTTAGAGGCCGCGCCGTGACCCCATGCAACTGGTAACAACAAACTAAAGTCGTTCACAATTCACAAGAACATCCTTTGAAGAGATTTATCACGGGGTTTTGATCGCTGCGTAATTTGTTTGCTCTCCTCGTGTGATATATGAGAGTCAGTAATTGTTCTGTCACTGCGAGTATGTATCTTTATGTGCGATGTCTTCTCTGTAGCCATTACTCTTCGAAACTTCCAGGAGCTGTTTGCTCGGGATCCCTGGCTGTATTGACATTGCCATTATACAAATCACTGGACAAAGAAATTGTCTGTGGCTGATAAGACACTGTGAGAGGAGGCGGGCTGATTTACTGCTCTTACTTCCTGTCCAGAGCTGATCAGGTGACTCCAGATGTAGCATGAAGCAGGTCTTAGGCTACAGTGTCACCAAACCAAGCCTTTATTACCTTCTTTTAGAGCAGAGTCAATAAGAAAGAAGAAGAACTTGAGGAACGGTTCAGTACAATTATTCAGATCAGAGCCGAGTGAAGTGGATCTTGCATGTGTTACATTCACAAACAGCAACAGTCGTCTGGAGGTGATTTCTCTGTTCCCCAGTCTTTACACAAGCCCACACATGTTATTAATCCACCCACATCTAACACTGCATATTTGACAGTATAGACTCAAGCGCTTTCGTCTTTAAAATTAGAATTTGTGGAATTAAACACGCAGTTTTGAATGCATTGTGCTGATTGCCGCATAACTCTTGACGCATGCCCTGACACTCCTAGAAAGGACAGAAGCAGATTTAATATTTATAAATGTGCTCCAAATGAGAAAAAAGCAGGAATGATGCCGGCTTTTGTAACACGTAAGGATTTGAGAGGATACAACAAGTGAGATCAGACATCGACACTTCAAATATATGATGTAATATGAACAAAAATCACTAGTTAAAGACACATTAATCACAACAATACTGAAAAATGTCTCTTTACAGCAACACAGTCTTTGTATTTGCTTAATCTGGTACAATATACATTAATAAAAGCCATTACTTCCTGTTCCTGTTTCCACAACTGCTTAGAGTGGACAAACTGAGCACTGCTGGAGGAGAAACTCAGTCATGTTTATTTTGAACAAATATTATTGTTTGAAGGCTTTATATAAAAAAATAATAAAAATTAAGCCTAATATGTCTGACAGAAAAAAGGAATATATGGCTTGTTTTTTAAATTGATTCATTAATTTTCTGCTTATTCTGTAAACCAAAGGCAAACAGTAAAAAAAAAATGAAGACATGTTACGGTAATCAATTTTAGCCACAAAATTTGTTTAAAAAATATACAGTGCATAATGTTGCTACCAAACGACAGCTATTACCAGGTAAATTACACTCCGAAATTGATTGTAGCACTTAATTATGTGAGGTTTTCCATCATTTTGTCTTTGACATCATCAAAGACATTGCTAAGGTTGTGTCCTGCTATAACTCAGGTCTTCAGGGCTCAGGAGGCAGACATGGATACTGTCCAAGAACGGTGTGCTCCTTTACGTTGTCGATGGCAGACGGAGCTGAGCTTTCTTAATGAGAGACGGATCAATCGGCCGAGCTAAGCTTTGTCTGACAAGCCAGCTGTGGAAATCCTGCTCCGTCACCTGGGAGATTGCCTTCGACTTTTCCGCCTCGCTCCCAACTCTCCAACTTGAGTTATAGAACAACTTCTCTGAACACACCAAACACAAAAACGTAAATGTGTAATGGCAAATAAAAGTCTCTTTGGGTAAATATGGATGAATAAAAGCCTAGTGTTGTACTGCTTGCTCTCTATCTTTACAAGAGTTTACTCTGGCATTCTGTTTATGATGCAGAACCAGAGCTGAACCAAACCAATATGTGTTTAACATAAAGCAAACTTGAAATTTTGCAAAAAGGAAACAACAAATTCGGTGCATTTCCATATGTTTGTTTTTTTTGTAAAGTTTTATTAAAATATGAATGCAATTAGATTTTCAGTCTGCACTTCTACGTTGGGTCTGCACACGTTTTTCTCCAGACTCTCAGCACGTCTCAGCCTGTGCCTAATTACCTCCTCTTTTTCAAACAGTTTGTAGAAGAAGACCTTGATTTGTTGCTAATAATCCCAAAGGGCCCAATTTAGCATCTAATTTAACCTAATGTTTTGTGAAAGTCTTTCCGCGGCGCAGCTGGTTTCAACCATGGTACCTATTTCTATCTCAGTTTAACAAGTGATGAATGAAAGTTGTCCAATGTGTAGAGAGTGTTCCTCAGGGGCTGTCCTCCCAATTACCCCAAAATGACCTGAATTATTTCCATTAAATTCTTGTATAGTAAAAATATCCTTCCTGGAAATGTGATCTAAATGATACGGACTCCATCACACCGGAAACATTGACTGTTCGGACCTGCCCTTAATCAACAGCTACTAAAACAGATCTATTATAGCCTCAGTCTCGTCTAAAGCACTCCGCGGACTGGCCTGGATCTGCCCGATGTGATAATTAGATGGCAGAGTGACGCTGAGATCGGAGGGACTGAAACCAGAAGACTGCCCTGGGCTCAAAGCGGGGAGCAAATCCCTGTTTATTGTATTTCTGTCCCCCGTGATGCATTTAGTGCAAACACACTTTGATGTGAAGATGAGATTTATTTGAAGTGTGAAAGCAGCAAGAAAATAGCTCGGACAGTAGTGTCTCAGCGTCCCATGGGATTGCCCAGTCGAGTCAAGTCGCGTTTTATTTGTGGGACAGAACTTCTATTGAAGCTGTGCATGAGCGAGAAAAAAAATAATCAGACGTTGTTTTTTTTGTCCTTAGTTCCTACAATTATTCCTAATCTCCACTTTGTTTCTGGCTCATCTTTTCTTCTGGCTTCAGCAGTAAAAGCGACATTAGTACGTGGGTGGCAGGTGCAACATCCTTCCTACATTTATTAGTCCTGTTGCGTATTTCCATTTGCAATTTTAGCAATGCTACGCCACAAAAGCCTCCCGTGTTTAACGCTGAGAGTCTATTTTGAACACATCTAGCTCCTAATAATCACTCAGTTCCAACCAAAGATGGGCTGATTGCTGACTTGTGAGATAACGAATGGCTATTGGGTCACCCTGAATCATAGATCAAAGGCCAATTAGGATCAGATTGAGTCTGAGAGCATTAGCACTCGGATCATGTGGCTGAGAAAATCCCTATGATGAGCCCAGATACATACATGTGCTGCAGGCGAAAACATGTAGCATCAAAGTCCATATCAATGACCCAGAAGAAACATGTTTCTGTTATGAATAGAAACCAGATTTACTGCTGCTCGGAAAGGATTGGTATCATTGTGGCTACTGCATTTTACACATTTTCTCTAAAAGGGTCTTTAGTCTATCTTTAAGATGTGTTTGTATGCCATATGAAATATCTGTTTGCTCTGTCAGATGAAAGATAAACAAATATTCTGAGCAGTGAGACAGATAAGACTTCCATCTCTACCAGAATTTCAAGAATGTCTGAAAAGAAAAATCAAGTATCATTTGTCTTTTCTCTAAATATTTGAATAATAAACACTGTCTGTGCTGTAACTCCTTTGTCTTGTGTGTGATGCTGCAGGTGCGGACTCTCACAGCGACGAGAGCTCGGTGAGCGGCGGCGTCCCCTGGGACAGCAGAGAAACGTCTCTGGCCGCCTCCACAGCCGCGTCCCTGGCCTCGTCACTGCCTTTACGGGACGTCCCAGACCTCAACGAGGACGCCAAGCTCAGGGACCAGAGCGACAAGAGCTCCAACGAATCGATGGGCAGCGGTTCTTCCTTCGAGGAGTTGGACATGGACCAGGAGGAGCAGGAGGAAGTGGAGGAAGAGGGAGACGCCGATGGGAAGGAAAAGAGTGGAGAGGATCTGAAAGAGGGGGAGGAGCCTTTGGGAGCTGGAGAGGAGTGAGAGGCAGACGAATGTAACAGAAGTCGGTGCGTTTGGTGGTGATATGTAATGTTAATGTCTCGGAGGATTGAACAAACATTCTACCCCTGGAAATTCTTCATTTTCTTTGTTTTTGTTTTGCTATAATTTTATTATTTAAGACTGTCAATTACATCTCACTAATGCTATGGGTCTCATTACATCATTGATCTCAAAGTGTAATCTAATGTTGAAGATTTTGTCTTGAGAAAGTGTATGTGGCTTGTCTTCGAGTATTGTTGGTGTTTAAATAGATATTCAGTTGGAAAGTTGTGCCGGAAATGCTAACGTATTCATGGCAAATATTCATTGTTGGAAATTACACCAAAACAAAGACAATTACAGTAAGAACTTTGGGATTTGTAATGCAATTTTCTGTGCTATTGCGAATCTGCTCTGAAATGATGGGTATCATTTTTAATATACTCTGTATCCGGATTTGAAATTTTAATCCAACTTTTGTTTGTCACGTTGTTCTCATATAGTCACTTCCTACAAGTAAAGTATTTTAATTATGTTATTTGTGCTTTAAGACAATGGACATAACTCACATGAATATGTCTGCAGTCTGTAATAAAGCTTTTCTAATTAACAGATTGTATCACGGCAAAAACATCTGTATTGTTCAGCATCGAGCCTATTATTAAACTTCGGTCTTGATGTGGCGAGCGTTGGTGGAGCAGCTCAGGTTTAATCACATGTTTTTGCAGCAGACGACTGATATTTGATGGACACTCCTGTTCTTTTCAGCAGAGCTCCTTAATGAGTGAGATGACCTATGAAAATAAATGTTTTCATTCCAAACCAACGCCACCGTGGCTTCAACAATGTCGCTGATTATGCAGCAACACCAAGAGGACATCACGCATTTAGTGGCTTTTTGCTATTTGTCTGTCTGTGTAAAAACATGCAAAAAAAAAAAAAAAATCTCCATGTTGCTTGAAACTGCTCACTGGCATTTTAACAATTTTGTGACCCCAGGCCAGTCTTTCACATTACTGGTCCATGTCTAATCACTCCAACAGTTATGGAGTAATATATACTGAACCCAACAGTATTAGTATCAACAAAAGAACTAATTTGAGGCCTTCTAGATAGACGCAAACCCTGGTAAATGCCTGTTCTTTAAATGATGTGCTGTTAAAAAACACAAGACACAGTGGAGGAGAGAGGGCTTTAGTGAAAAACTCTACTTCTTCTGTTGTTGTTTTTTTTTTTTTTTAGTTGAGCTAAAGCAGGGGTGCCCAAAGTGGGGCCCAGGGGCAAAATTGGCCCACCAAGGGGTTTAATTTGACCCACAGTGGTCATCATGTTTCGTGACTGAAAGTGCAAACGGACTACTGCTTTGATCAACAATGACGCTCAAGAATACTAAGCCATGTAAAGATAAAAAATGTTGATTGATTTTTTTGAAGGTCAAACAGTGTAAGTTTGGGTCAAATAGCTTAAGTTGACAGGTTCAGAACAAAATGGATCAGTTTAGACAATGGCACAGAGACAAAAGGCACTTTAAACAAACCTGTTTCTTAACATGGAAAAGGTTTTTACATTTGGCCTGCAGCCCACTCATACATTTCCACTCTAGCCCTCTGAAGGAAAAAGTTTGGGCACCCCTGAGCTTAAATCTACCACTCCTTCATCAAAGGAAGGAAAGTCAGGACGGAAGGAGACTGCTGCGGGTCTTTTCACGCCTCTCCTCCCAGAGACAGATTCAGGTCCCATGTGGCCCAAACTGGGACTGACCCCACGCTCGCGCCCCGTGTCCAGACTTGTTTATAATCCCGAATAAATCCCACCTCTGAACGCACGCCTTCCCCAAAACCAAGTGCCCCTTTAACTGAAAAGGAAACCAACAGCCCGTATTCATCCAGATTCATCTCTGACGGAGGTGCGTCCTGTGGTGGTCCTCATCGTGGATCACATGACGAGACGGAGCATCTCCAAAGCGCCTCTCCGCTCTGTGTGAACACGCTTTACTAACTTCTTCATCGGATTTCAACATTTTTTTTAAACCTTTTGCATCTTTTTTTAAATCACAAACCACTTTCAGTTCCTTCTTACGTTACTTTTTCGATTCGTTCAAGAGTGGCACGGAGCGATGCGGTGGGCGTCAGTCGCAGGGTCTTCGAGGAGGAGAAGTGACTTGTAGCCCGCTGCGCTTCAGTCTGCTCAGCACCGCGGACAGCTCCCTCCCGGACCACTTTAGTCCACTTCACAGCCCGCTTCAGCCCGCTTCAGCCCCGAAACTCCCGAGTGCCACAGAGGACATGCGCGCCTTCAAAGACCCTGCATCGAGAGGTGATTTTGGAAACTGAAGCAAGGTAAGGTTTTCTTTTTTCTCAACTCTTTCTCTAAAACCTTCACGGACGTCTATTGTGTGGTTTGGAAGAAGAAAGAGAAATGGGAACTATATTCTTTTTGTTACCTTCCAGAGGGACAGATAATGAAGCACTGTGCGCGTTTTGGACACGTCTTTGAACATTTTGAAATTGTTCTTTTTTTTTTTCGTTTAGTCTGTTGGGTATTGCGCACAGCCGCTGGGACACTGTACAAAGCCCACTTTAATGGCAGTTGTCCGCGCAGAAAGAATATCTGATCTGTAATCAGGCAGTCACACCGCTGATGATGCTCCAAGGCGTCCACAGATAATGATCTCCACAAAAACACAACACACGTTATCTTTGCCGCGTCTTTTGCCTTTTACGCTCGCAGCAGCAACAGCGTCACACCTGACATTTACAAATATTTCAAACACATCTTCTGAGCAAACGAATGCCCCCTTTTTAAAAAAAAAAATCAAAGTTGAGTGTAGGCATTGTTAAGGAGCATCAATGGGTGCAGATACAGATGATGGATAAAAAGCTGTTCTGAATGAGCTGTGTGATTATAAAACCATTCCTCCCCAAAGGCGCGTATTTTTTTATTTTTTGTAAAGCAGGGGTCATAGATACAGGAATGAAGCACATCGCACCGTGGATGCACCTTCCAGTTCCCAGGGGGGTCTGTGCTGCACGTTGAGCACATAGCAAACAATAGAGAATCCCCCACGGTGCAGAGAAATCACAAGGATTACACGCACGGCACAATGGACTCAGCAGAGGAATGTCTGGTTCAACACCAGGACATCAGTGCATCATTATTTAAAAAAAACAAAACAAAACACAGGTTTCAGAATGGTTTGAAGTGGCAAAGTCAGGATGGGGTTTGAGCTTCAGTGAAAAGATCTTTAACACAGGAAAGTGCGGCTACGTTCACACCAGAAGAAAACGTGCTCCAAATCAGAAGAAAACGTGCTCCAAATCAGAAGAAAACGTGCTCCAAATCAGGGGCTTCATGTTAAAAAGTGTGTAGGGTCTCTACTAAAATGCATGCAGTTTATGAAAGTTTTTGCAGAAACATGCAGAATTAAAGTTAAAAATATGTTTTGTTTTTTTGTTTGTTTTTTTGCCGTCTCTGTCTCACCCCCAACAGCAGTGTTAGGTGAGGTTCCTGCTCCTTTTATTTAAAAAAAGTTCAAAGTTGACCAATTTTTCACCATAAAATACTAATACGTTACATTAAATTGAAGTTCATAGCTTACCTGCAACTTTTACCTTTGGAGTTTATTGTTGTAGACTGAAGCAATCCTGTATTTATCTTTGTATTGAAGCATTTCCATTATTCATCCATGTTTAATTTGCTGCCCGGTTCTCTATTTTTATCTTTTATGCTGTTTTGCTGTAAAATAAGACGTATTTTGCAAAGGAATAACCCATTTTCTTGGTTTATTTCTTTGGTCCTTCACTGTTGACGTTAGTGTCGACCAGTGGGAGAGCTCCTTTTTTCACAGCTCGCTTCTGGCAAAAAGGAGCACTCCCATTGGTCGACACTGATGTCACCAACAAAGGACCAAGAAAATAAACCAAGGAAATGGGTTATTCTGTCCCAAAATACATCTTATTTTACAACGAAACAGCTCAGAAAAGTTCAAAATAAAGAAAAGGGGAGCAAATGAGCCATGGATAAGTGTTGACAATCCTTTATTGTAGTCAACAATAGTAAACTCCAAAGCTAAAAGTTTCAGGTAAGCTCTAAACTTTTGGTTTTTTATCGTTTTTAAACAAAAGAAGCAAAAACAAAATCGGGAAGTGGAGCTTTAAATGCTTATATATAAACTAAAATCCTCAAACTCCTGTAATTTGGCATGTGAACAAATCTCTGGGCTGCTTTTAGGGCCAGTGTGAACAGTGTGTGCCTTGATGGTCTTTGTATTCATTGATGGAAACTGAGCGTCACAAGTTGCTTTGCTTCAATCTAAAACCATAGCTCCCTCTTCCTTATGGCCACACGTTCAATCCCTCATTCTTATATGACACGGACGTCCGCCGGCCCCAACCCCATCCTCTACCTCGTCCATAGGGTCCACCTGATGGCCACACAGCAGTCAGATCCACAGCTGTTCCACATCTCCCTTTATTGTAAATGTAGACACCGCTCTGGAGCATCTACAAGAAGTCCATTTCCCCATCTACTGCTGATACATTTTTGAAAACGCTAGGCGGGCGCATTAACCGCTAAAAGCAATAGATTTTCTCTCAAGCAGAAGAATTCAGCCTGCACCTACACTCGGCTCTAAGCATTACTCTAAGATAAAAATTAACTGCTACACTGACGGCTAATGATTATTGCTTTCGTGAATAATTGATGTGGAAAGGTTAGGCCCGGGTCGTGGTGTTGATTTTCTGTAAATTTAAGATCATCAGTGAATCGAAGGCTGGCTTCTGTCACAACAATAGCAATCATTTAAAGCAATAAGACAATGTGTGCATAGAAAATCACTGCTGCAAAGTTATTCTAATGGGATGCACCAGGAGCTGAAGAAGTAAATATGGCTCTGTTTTTAATTCATATTAGATTCCGATACAGATACAGATTTAGATTCCGATTCAGACGACTTTATTGATCCCACCAGGGGCAATTAATTTCAGCAGCAAATAAGACAACGACATGACAACAATAGCAAAACAACACAAAACACATAGTTGGAAGAAAACACTGATGTCAAAAGAAAACTTGATTAAAAAGAGACTACTGACAATTTAAAAGATGAATAGCTGTTGGGATAAAAGATTTTGATTTGTTTTATAAAATGGTAAAACATAACGTCCCAAAGGCAACAAAGAAATGCATTGGGCTTCTGGAGAATCTGTTTGTCACAGAAAGAGATCAAGTCCCTCTGCTGCACTCCAGATTTGAACTGTATTATTAAGACTGTTGTCGTCTTTGAGAGTAAAGTTGTTAAGCCAACAGATACATGAAAAACACAGGGGATTCTCAATAAAAGACTGATAAAAGCGACAGAGAATGGTGGGACTGACTGAGAAAGAGGACAGTTTATGCATTAAGTGAATCCCTTATCGTCCAATAGCTGCAGCATTCACATCAAATTTAAGTTGACCATCAAAAAAAGTGCCATGGTACTTATTGGAGATAACTATTGTCACACTCTTTTTATGAATAATACTCTCTGTAGCTTTTTTACGCTTGAAATCAAAGATGAGTTCCTTTGTTTTTGTCACATTTAAATCCAAGTTGTTGTTTGTAGTAAAAATTAGTTGTGGTCTCTTATTATTAGGACACTCAACATGTCAGGGATAACATTTATTCCCTACCTGATTGTATTCCTAATAATTCCCCAAAATGCAGTCTCTGGGGTTTACTAATGTTTGTGATGATGAATAATGTAAAAAGTCCCAGTGCAGCAAACAGACATCCATCACTGTATCAGCCATCATTTGGGCTGGCAGTAATGATGTATGAGAGACAAAGAGAGGAGGAATGTTTGATGAGGAGAATAACGGTGATGGGACGTTCCTGTTTACAGGTGGGACCCGGGGAAAGCCTTTTGTGAAATGTTAACAATGAACCATTAAATTCACTCAATTCAAATAAGCTTCCTTTGTATGAAACGTACGTGGGGTTTTGGGTTGGTTTAAGCACACCTCTGCGGCTGTGGGCTAGAGTCAGTGTGTTAGGAATGAGTCATTCCACCGAGGGCTGGTGAGAAAAGGCTTGTAAATGACTTGATAATTAGTGGGAATGTACTTAGACACTTTGGTTTGTTGGTTACATTCAGCAGATTCAAATATAGATGCAACAGAGACTACATTAAAGGCACAAAAGACATTAAAGTCATTGAAATAGATTTCCACATTAGTCCAATTGAAAATGAAGATGCAGTATGTTAATGTCCACCCACTCAGAGTTTAGAACACACATGTCAAACTCAAGGCCCAGGGGCCAGATCCGACCCTTTGCAATGTTTGATGTGGCCCTCCAATAAATTTAATAGGTCATATTTTTGGCACTATGTTTTAATTGCAATTGAACAGGTTTTAGTTGGATTTTAATAGGTTTTAGATGTATTTGAACTGGGTTTGGATGGATTGGAACAGGTTTTAGATGGACTTGAACAGGTTTTAATTTGGATGTGAACAGATTTTAGATGGACTTGAACATGTTTTAGATTTTTTTTTTTTTGGATGGATGGATGGATTTAGTTCTAGAATTTAGTTCAAATCCAACCAAAACCATTTCAAGTCCATCTAAAAAACTGTGCAAATCGAAGTAAAACCTGTTAAAAATCCAACTAAAACCATTTTCCATAAAAAAAGAACATTTTACATAACTTTTGTAAGACTCAAATGAAGATGAAACGTTACGTTCCAAATTTAATAAAAGCTTCTAAGTGTCACAGTCTTTGACATTCTTAGACAATAAACTGATGTAAAGCTTTAAATACAACTGTCGCCTCAAACATTTTTGTTAAACTAAATGCACCGTCAGTACAGTTATTATAGTGTTTTCAACTATTCGTCACAGTCACAGTTTGGAACGACTTAAACGGATTATATGGAAGTTTGTTGTGTTGTCTTTTGTGAGCTGTGATTGGCTCAGAGCTGCACACTTAAAAATGCCCTTTGGTTGTAAACAAAGGAGCAAAACTGTAAAATAAATTCATCTCCATATTACCTTTAATGTTAAGACAAATACAATATATTAAAGTCAGACATTTTAGGATTGTTGTCAATATAACATTAGTAAATTATGTATATATACACAATTCTTAGAGATAATACATACATTAAATACAATTATAAATAATACATAAATTACACTACAACACTACGACTGTTTACCATCTTGCTTCCTTCTTTGGGTGACTGCAGAATATTATCAGCCATATCTATTACAGTGTGTAAGTAAGGATGAATTATTCACACACAAACTGTGACAGATGTGATTTTCTGGCAGCTGTGGCCAGGATTCCAGCTCCGTCCATTGTTTGTGCTCAGTAATACGTTAGTGAGCAATCCTGAGTCCTCTTTTCCATTGGCAGACCGCCTTCAGCCCCCCTCCTCCCAAGATCTGTTCCTTTTGTCAGCTGGAAATGTGATTTTGGGAATGCCTCGGTCCCATTCCTCTCAGGCGAGCCACTGGGGATCTCCACAACGCTCCTCCACACGAGATGACCTCCACTCTGTATCGCCTCGAGGGAGATTACCATATTAATGCTATGCTCCAGTCCTGGGGCAAATGGGTGTCATCAAAAAAAAAAAAAAAAAAACAATCAAAAAGTGCACTGCATCTTTCCCAGACGCTGTTATATTTCCTCCATCTCACTCCTGTGCGCTCTCACCTGTTACATTTCTTTACTTTTTCTCCCTTTGCCCTGCAGCTTCTTTCTTTCTGTCTGATTTGAAGTGTGTAAAGGGCTGGCAGGCGTTACGCTCTTCAATTAAAAAGGCCATCTGTTGAAGAGGGAAACATCGTTAGGAGGCTGTAGAGGAGGAGACGGCAGAGATGACAAGCACAGGGTTCACTTTGAAGTTAATATGTCGACACAACCACAAAATATGGGCGGGAACCATATTTAAAGTACGTTTTCCCGAAAGCATGGGCTGTTTATGTGGGCAGCGCATCAAAATAACCACAATTAAAGCAATCCGATGGTACAGCGAGAATCTACGGCTTCATACAGTGTGATATCAAATGAAACCGATAGATTTAAAGACAGTGATGGTAGAGTCTGATGTTTGGAGGATGCTACAGTCCAAATGGAAAGTGGGATTGGGGAGGAGAATGTGGATGTGTCACCATTCTCTCTCTGTCTGTGCTTAAGTGCTCTACCAGAGTTATTGTTACCTTTTTTTGTTGTTTTTTTAACGCAGACTTCCATTCAGAGTGCCCCCGCTTGTAGATTTGTTCACCATTTGTGCATTGCAATGTCAGACAAGCCTCAAAGCTGCAAACATCCACAGTGTTTTACTCAGCGGTAACTAATGCCGTATCCACATGCTCATTTTCGTAAGTGTTTTTGTTAAAAGTACAACCTGCGTTACTGAGAGGCAGCTGCGGTTGTTAGATGGGACATAATGGGCGTACCTAAAGTGCCATTACACCTCAGTCTGTCTCGAGTTGGGTCTGTCTTCGTTTCAAAAGCGAAGATGACACGCTGAGCCTGGAGTCTCATCAGTTTGTTGAGTTCACAGAGCAGTCTGCAGTCGTCCCGCGGGACCCAGCGCCATGCACGGTCAGACCGGCTCACTTGTCCTGCTCTGTCTTGCACTTCCTCCTCACATCTACTGGCAAGTTTCCATGGAAACAACAGGGCCAGGGAGAGACAGAGAGATAGAGGTAGAGGTGAGCGAGAACGAGAATCCCCCCAAAAATATGTGGAGCGCAGTGTGTGGTGGTGTTGCTTTAATAGTGTAGATAAATGAGTCTGTTTTTATGATCTTCATCCATTGAGTTAATTACCGTTTGTCAAGCCACTCGACTTGTTCATACAACAGATATGAGACAGATCGTTGTAGCTCAATAATTTATTCAGATCAACTTCAGCCTCCATCTTCACTTTACTTAATGAAACCTGTGGGATTTGAGAGGCCCACAGCAGGTTGTCTATCTGAATGTGACACGGTAAACATGACTGTTACTCGTGAAACTGATTTGTTTAATTTTTTGTCAATGGAGTCTTCACTTTTCTTCCAAATACTATCCAGCGTTTGAAGAATATCACAGAGCAGTCGTGAATGATCAGTAGAAGAACTATTATTTGTCTGTACTGTGCACTGCCCTCTGTACTGGACAAAATTACACAAAACACCTGTTGTACCTGTTGCTGATACATGAACAGCAGGATTACATTTGCTTTTCAACATGTTGAGTCTGTTTTGCTTTTGTTTGAGAACGTATTCACTGCTTCTCAAAGTAGAGTCTGATTCAAGAGCTCGTCTCAGCTCGACTCACATTTTAACGAGGAATGTTTTTGTACGATTTTTGGACCCGTGTCTCATTTAGTGTTGAGAATAAATAATGTATAATGTACTATTTGATGTGTTAAGAGAGAAGTTTGAACTACATTCCAACACTTTGTCCCTCGACGTTGTTTATGAAACACATAAATCCTGTTTTTGTACCAACGAGAAAGTGCTTAATGTGATTTCACAAAACGCTCCTTGGAGGCATAATTAGTTTGTAGAGAAGGAGCAAGAGCATGTGACTACAGAAATGTTAAGGGATTTGTGGTATAGAGTATAACACAGAGACAAACTAACAATGTGGACAATGTGTGCCGTCCTCAGTGAACTCTGAAGAACTCTCTGACCCTTGCTTCCACTCACCCTCATTATTGAACAACCAGTGCAGTGTCATCATTGGCTCTTTTTTCTTTTGTGTCTTATTTGTTTGGTTCTTTCTGGATTGTTTTGGTGTTGTTTAGTTCACTTCTGCCGTTTCAGTGCCATGTAGGTGTGTTCATTTCCGTCAACACAAGGGTAAATGAACTTTAATCGTGATCATTTTGGCAACACTTTGGCCTCTAATAATCCTTGTGTAATGTTGACTGTATACTGTCAGATATCTCTCCAGTCGAGTGTGTCTCCGGCAGACACAACATGTGGGAAACAATGGCCTGATTGTGCCGCAGCTCAAAGGCCGTGACTGAACTTCTCTGTCTTTGATCTGCAGGCTGTCATCTCTGGATCTCTGAAGTAGAAGAGGAAGATGCTGCTGCTGCTGCTGCTGATGCTGTAAATGGCTTCCGTCCGAATAAAAACACCGCTGCTTTGAGTCGGGGGCAGTTATATTTCTCTTTCTGAGTGTAGCCATCATCAAAGAAGTGACAAGAGGCTGACCGGAGCGAGCCCCCACAGGACAGTGACCTTGTTTCGTCCAGGGATATGTCATTGGGGAGATCCCCTGTGTTGGGGGTGCACGCTGCGCCCCGACCCGTGTGGGTGTCCCGCCTCAGCCTGCTCTATGTGTGTGTGTCTTTGTTTGCCGAGGCGCCGCAGGGTTTGCCTGTGGTGGGCTATAACATGGAATCTAAGAAAGAAATCACACTAGAAGGAGACTTGATGATCGGCGGCCTGTTCCCTGTGCACCAGAAAGGGGAGGGGGCCGAGGACTGTGGCAAAATCAACGCACAGAGAGGGATTCAGAGACTGGAGGCCATGATGCTGGCGTTGGATGAAATCAACAAGGATGATCATATCCTGCCCGGGCTGAGGCTGGGGGCTCATATACTGGACACGTGCTCCAAGGACACGTACGCTCTGGAACAGTCGCTCGAGTTTGTCAGGGCCTCTCTCACCAAAGTGGACGACAGCGAGTACACCTGTCCAGACGGCTCGTACGCCATTCACGACGATGTCCCGCTGGCCATCTCAGGGGTCATCGGGGGGTCATACAGTGATGTCTCCATTCAGGTAGGAACTCAAGAGCACACTGAAGAACACACATGAAGTGATATATTTACACTATTTCAGCCAAAGCATTGTCAAAAAGAACAGACTGAAATACCTTTAATTTAGCTTTAATTTCATGCTCACATTTCCTCTTGAGAGAATTGGAACATTTATTTTGTGGATCTTTATGAACTTGTGGGAAATCTTATGAATTTGTTTGCACAGCGCTGTGTGTTATGTCCCAACAACAAAAAGCCATCTGAACCTATGGCCTTTGAAAAAGTAATTGCCCCCCTTGCAAAATCATGAGTGAGGTTTGGATAGCTTTTTTCCCTTCATAAATAAAATCAAATAAAATTTTGTTTTTTTATTGGGACAAATACTTTTTCACAGCACTGTATATAAACTGGTGCACTTACCTTTACAAACTACATGCATGAGTACTTGTATGATCTACACTGAAGTCAGTACTACATTTAACAATGCTTAAGATGAAAGAGAGAGTGTAGTGTAAAGATAGACGGTCATATTTACATCTCCATTAATGTCCGGCACAGTTACCCTCTGCCAAACGTTAACACAGGGACTTAATGAGTTTCAGAAGAGGTGTTTACCTACACGCCCATATGCTCTGCTGCTCTAATTAAGAAGATTACTTTCTCTTCTGCAGTAAGTCACACTTGGATAGCAGGCCTGCCCCGTAGACAGACATGCTACAGATGTTGTGGTCGGGACGGGCTGACAGGATGACTAGTGACGGCATGATTACTCTCAGCAGCAGCAGCACGTCTTTCGCCTCGCTCCAGCTCGTACGATGAAAGCCCTGCTAATTGGGTCTCCAAATCTTCATCTGTAACGCGGCTGCCACATCGGGGTTATCTCAAATGATTGTGATGAGGAATAGGAAGTCATGTGGAGCCGGGGATTTTCAAATTTCCACAAATATCAGCTTTAAGAATTGCCCTCGCTTGTGCAGTCAACCGGGGAGCCCTGTCAAGTGCCCGGCTGAATCTCACGACTCGCCTCACATGAAACACGCGGCCTCTGAGTCTTACAGATGGGAGAAGGGAGCAGGCAGGAAGTAATAGGAATTAGCTGACAACCACTGAGATAATACAGTTTGGTGATAGCTACTCTCTGCTGTGGGAAAATAGACAGGACGTTACAATATGTCAGCGTGAAGTGCATTGTCAGCAAAGTATCCCAATAATATTGATCATTCAGATCTCCTGCATCTATTGATTCAGTTTAAATTAAGTGGAGACAACATTAATGATTAAAACAATGTGATGACAATGCCTGAAATACATTAAAGTTTGAATCAAATGCATTAATTAGGCTGAAAATGTATAATAGTTACATATTTAAACACTCTATTTTGTGATTTATGCTTTGTTTTTATACCAGCTGTGCTCACAGTTCAGTTTTATTTAGGTTTAGGTTCAAGTTCTTGGTGTCTCAGTGTTTAGTTTTGCTTTACGCACGAAAAGAACTCCAGGGAACTGATGTAAGTACGAGGAGGATTTAGAGCATCTATAAAGATATCCGTAGTGAAAAGAACAGTTTGGAAATAAAGGATTTGATGAACGAGCTGTAATTTCAGAGGAACCCTGCATCTGGGCCTCCTAAGAGAGTGCCCTTGTCTTGTGGTAATTTATGGATCTACTATTGCAAGGCTGAGGTTCCGAGGTCTGTCCTAGCTTCTCTAAGACTCTTCAACACTACAAGTGCGCCAAAGGACAGAGTCTCCATTCCCACCATTAATAAGACGGGTTATAAATCAGGATATCATGCTGTCTCTTTATCTTTTGATAAGTATATAATCATTAAAGGTAACTCTCCAGGAGCAGATGCCAAGACAAGGCCTTTGAAAGTTCACACATACTGCTAACTATAACATTCTGTTATATTTGGGGTCATGCTTTCACATAAACATATCCATCTGGGGCATTCTGGGCCATTCTTTGCTTGTAATCCTGCTTGTAGTTCCCTTGTAAAAAGACAGTTTATGTGAGAGGGCCCTCTGGGTGCTCCGTCTTACTTCAGCTGATTCAGTTAGATCCAAAATGTCACCCTGAGGACGGGCGGTTACAAGATAACTAATAACAATATGACTTTAAAGACCCTCATTGCTATGGCGACGTGTTGGATGGCAGGCTGACAGGTGGTGAGAACGCCGAGTGCTGTCTAAATCTGTCACAATGAGAGCGTGTTGCTGCGCTGCCGGTGCTGTGGTGCGAGGTGTGACAATCGCATATCTGGGGGCGGGTCTGGCTGCAGGCCTGGCCGCGCTGGCGTTATATGGGCACAGATTGAGTTAAGTGCGGAGGCGAGCTCTTCCCCATCTGTGGTTGCAGCCGGCCTGTCTGCTGTTTCTGGCCGAGGTGTGTTCGGAGGATGTAAAGTGGTTCGAAAAAGACCCCGCGCCTCGCAGAAACACTGAGACCGTCACGGGCCGACAGGAGCATTCTGGGTAATGACGGGGGTGAGTCACAGTCCATCGTATGGCTTCAAACTGTTTGACCATCGGAGCCTTGATGTTAAACAGTCCCACTCTGGCAAGTCTGTGATGCCATCTGGACAGTTTGAATGGCTGCTTGGAAAAATATTTACACAGGTCTTTGGCCTTGAACACTTTAGAAGCCATCTTGATGTTGTAGCTACTTCCAGCAACTTTGTGACTCTTTGGGCGTTGATCACTGTTTCTGTAACTTGTGGCTGAAAGATCTAAAACAGGACAAAGACAAAATGCCTAATAGAGCTATGTCTTGAGGTGCATGGCGGCAGCAAGAAGGTCGTGGGTTCAATCCCCAGACTCACTCTCAATCTTTCTGTGAGGAGTCTGTATGTCCTCCTTGTGTTACCCTGGGTTCTCTCTGGGTCCAGCCTCCTCCCACCGCCCAAAGACATGTGCCCTGAGCGATCTAAGTCATATAGGTGAACTGGTGAATCGTAAGTGTCCCTAGTGGGTGAATGTGAGAGTGAATGGTTGTCTCTCTAAATGTCAGCCCTGCGACTAACTGACCAGTGTGCTGGGAGAGGCTCCACCCACCCACGACCTCCAACGGGACTAAGCAGCTGCAGAAGAGATTTATGTTGTGCACCTGGTTTATGGCAATGAAAGAGTGAATGGTTACCTCCACAAGAGCAGTCTCCATGGCCACACACTGGAGTGACTCTTGGGCCGTGCACCCACATTGTCCCGCCTGATCCCCCTGAAGGCAACGTGCTTTAAAGTGAACACTGGCCTGTCCTTGGGACGTGGGTTCAACACAGAGATAGTATACTCCACAATTACAGTCCAGGAACATCTCGCCTCAGGCCTGGCTTCTAATTAATATATGAATGGGACTCTACTTTTGTTTCCCTGTCAGCAGTCTGTGTTACTAAATATGACTTAGATCGCTCAGGGGCAAAAGCGTCATAGTCACCAGGACGTGATGGAGGAAATGCACCATCAAATGTCAAACAGTCACCTCACAATGTACAAAAACGACATTTCTCCTTTTCTGGACAATGACAAATAACCTCCCATGATTTTTTGAAGCGTAAATGGTGAATTGTGTTGTGGTCGATGCAGCATGTATTCGGGTGAATTTGAATGAGAGCTCTTCTCGTGTAGTAGCTGGAATATCTGAATATTTTAGCACACTGAGAGACGTGGTAATTTTTATTGAATAATTAGATGGAAGATGAAGAAGACACTCAAGGATGAATGCAGCACCAAAAGATGTAGATCCCCATATGAGCACCGGCTTTGACATTTGCAGAAGTAAGTGTGTGAGCAGAATACTAAGGTACACATTTATGGGCTGTGCCAGGCTCAGGAATCTCATTTTGAAGCATTGGAAAAGTGAGGTTGTTTATAGAATTGTCTTTCTGTGCAGGTAGACGGTTCCAGAGCATACGAGTCATACAAAGGATTTAAACATCTGCACACACATGACAGGATCCATCCTGCAAAGAACAATAATGATGAAACATATCAGTAAAGCCATGCAGTGAAGATGCATTATTCATGGTTCAAAGTAAAGAACATGCTCCTGAAATGGTAAATAATTCACATGTGATTGGATTATTCAGTGGCTGAGCAGAACCCACTATTTGTACGACTGCAATACATATAATTTAAACACATAGCGTTCCCATTATTGAAATGAACGAGGGCTGGCTTGTTGTATTGTAAAAATGGAAATTTTCATTAAACACAAAACTTATATTGTTGCTTCGTAGGTTGTTACAAAGAAATCCAAGAAATGAAATGAATAAGAGAGAGTATAAAGTAGTTTCCCACATTGTAAATGAACTGAAGCGCAGTGTAGTTGAACATGTGCTGTGGTCTGAATGGCTGCGTGACTCTGGGGCTTTGAATGCCTACTGCAGCATAAAGGAGCTCCACATTATCCAAGATGAGGGGGAAGGACTTGATCCAAAACATCTTGCTCTAGGTATCTAATGGTTCATATTTCCACCCTGTTAATGTGGTTGCCAAGCAACTAAATCTTTACAAAAAAACTTATGGTGATCCAAAGCATGCGGTTTGTGCTATATGTTTATGTGTTTGCATGTGTTTCTGCAGTGGGCTCTATATGTGTGATACTGAGTAAAGCTAAGGACTGCTGCTCAGGGAATAGTGTTATTTGGTGTAAAAGCAAACTGAGACAGTCTTCTGGGAAGAGCAGATGGGCTTTTCGTGTAAAAAAAAAAAAAAAAAATATGACAGCTCCACAAAGTAGGCCTGATATTCACTGGACGAGGACACTCTCTCAGTGCTGCTCCATGTCTCTTGCTGTGGTTTGTGACTGTTGCACACATCCCCCCTTCATCTGATTTCATTGTTAATATATACAGAAATGTATATTCAAACATAAACTAGTTTTATTTAACTCCTAACCAACCATTTAATTGCATGTATTATTAGCATTATTGAATATTGTGGGGAGGATATGACTTAAAATATTTGAATTTTTTTTTTGTCTATCATGCTTTAGTTTTCTCGTGTAAAAACCTGTTTACAGAGGAAATGTGGCTCAGAGCTGTCCACAGGCTACAGGCTCTATAGAGTCTAAAATGTATTTTTGGGATTAAGTAGTAAAGAATACACAGACTTGTGATTTAAAGCCGTTTAAGGCAATCATTACCCCGAGTTCCTCATGTGTACAGAAGCATAATCGCATTTATTTGATGCGAATGACCAGAGACAACAGTGAACTCAAAGGTCAGTCAGTACTTGTAAAAATACACATTCAACACATTATTACGTCCTCATGAAGCTCTTTAGGCAAATCAGTGCAGAGCACAATGCAACATCATTGAGGGATACAAATTTGCCCTTGCCCTTTAATGCACTGCACTTTTCTTTTTCTGTTGGCACACTTCAGCTACTGTCATGTTTTGTTTATTTTCTGCTGCGCTGCCACTCAACCTAAATCTTCTGAACTCATGATGTTATTGTGGTAAATGCTGTCAGTGTCTTGCATTAAGAGGGCATCACTTACTCCTGCAGCTACTACAATGTGGAGTTTTAGCCAATAACATTATGATGGGGTTCACATTTTGTACACTTATGTATACTGCTGTACCAGTTGTATTGTACCAGTAGCATTTCCTACAGTGCTTTTGAGACACACAGAGATTAGAAAACTGGCACAAACCTCTTCATAATACTAGTATGGACAATTTCCTTTTTTTACCTGTGAGAAATTTTGCATTAAAACTTTAATTCACAACAAAATGCTAGATATTTTTCACATAACACACAACTTTTGTGTTTCTTGGTGGTTATTCAATATTCATGTACTTTTTAGGTGCTTTAAATGTCATAATAAATGAATATCCCCCAGGATCAGTGCTGCTAGAGTTTATTTTCAGCCCTGTTCCTAAAAAACATGATATGTGTGTACCTGCATGTGTTGAGAGCCTTTTTTTATCTAGAAAGCCTGGCGTATTGCTTGACAATGGTTAAGACCCCGTCTCAGTCTATGGCCTAGATTCAAATCCCACCAGAACGCAGTGTGTGAGCCCTATAGGAGCCCTCCCAGCCTTCCGACCGCCTGTGCCTGGAAACAAAACGAAAGGGAAGCAGAAGTGCTCATGCCACATACAGCAGCTAAATATGTCGATCACAGCAACATATAACTTCTAGAAAAGCACTGTTTGTCCAAGTCAGCGTCGAGTCAGCAGTAGACCAACCATCACTAAGCCACTAATTTAATAATAGTTCATGTGTTGTTTCCTGCAGAGGTTTCCTTCCTGCACAAAAGGTTTGTCAACAGATCAGGGCTGCACATGACTTATTTATACAGCACAGAAAACCATCGTTATCATCGCTTTCTGCATAGTTTTAATCAGGATCAGAGTGAGTATTTACTGAATTTTCTTGATTGAGTCCAGACTTTTTACCCATTTCCATGAGTTTTCTAATTCAGTTATGCAAGCTTAATGGTGCATTTACTACCAGTCCACAACAGCAGAAACAGAGCACAAACTATCTTGTATAAACAAATGTAAAGCTCCTACCTTTCTATGCAGAGTTTTATCAATTTTTGGACTTTAAATTTGAAAGAAACTTGCTCCACATGCCACTGTTACCAATTTCAAAGTAAGAACTTAAATCCTCAATGTCTCAAAGTGATCGGAACTCAGATAACTGTATAATTCTAAGGGGGCAAGACTAAAGAGCTGTTGCTGGAAGCTGGTTGAACAAACTCCAAGTTGCAGAGTAAGTTTTGATTTGACAAAACCAAACAGATCCAAACTGGGTAACTGTGGGTTCATCTATTGCACAATGCTGGTTATCAACTTTCTCTCTCAACTCAGGTTTAAACCCTTGGCAAATGATTGCTGGGTTGTCCGTGCAGTTAACAGCCAATAGGATTCCACCTGGAGGGAAAGGGGGCGGGTCTATTTCTGCTAAAAAAAAACATTAAGCAACATGGTCACAGCCGAAAACATAGAGAGAAAAAAGCTTAGTAATTTGTATAAATGTGTAAGATTTTATTTTTACAGGCTTACTCTGAGGATAAGACCAGCTTTAAAATTCAAGGCCTCTACATATTTCATATTTTCATACTAAGTGTAAATTGTTTTAACACAATACAATGTAAAAGTGTGACTTCTGGATATGAAAAAGGTTGGATCGAAAACATCTGACACAAAACATTTGACTTTGTTAACCTAGGTGTGACCCAAATTCCCAAATATAGTGCCAGTAAATAAAATATAAAAAACTGCTTTCAAAGTGCAATGAATGTCCTCTTCATTGTTTTTGTGAAATAAAGTGCTATAAACTATATTCTCTGAACCAAAAGAAAAAAAAAGAAAAAAAGGTGAGGCCAAGAACAAAAGGTTTATTTAAAACAGCATCAGATCGATGTGACTTTGCTCGCATCTTATTGGTCCACTTTGGTTTTGCTGTGTAGAGTTAGTTACCATGACGATGAAACCTGCTCAAAACCAAACCACCTTCTGGAGCAAGAAACTAAATCTCAAAATTTAAACTTGCTTCGGGCAACAGGCCTCAGGGATCAGCCATTGTTGTTATGGTTTTAAATGATGTCTTATTTGTTCTGATCTACATCATCTTTGCCCACTTGTTGATCCTTATGTGCACCCTAGATCTCTTGCTAGAAAGAAAAAAATAAGTTGTAAATCCAACTTAGCATCTGAGTAGACTTTTTATGTGATAAAAGTGACTCACTCACAGCAAGACAAACCAACAATGTTGTAATCATTTCAAGTATTATGTAAAAATGGCCGTACAATCTCGGCTCCTGTGCTTCTGACTGAATTGTCTTTTTAAATCATACTCCGATCTCCTTTGAGTGTGAGCTGCTGGTTGTTTTTCATGTTGTGGAAGGCTATCCAGGCCTTTCATTATGTTTTCATATTGATATGTCTTTATGAGCCTGAATAACACAGACTTCTACGGCTGACCTGAAATGTCACGGATAACCAACCTTTCAGCTGATGTGAAATGCTCACTCATGTGTTTCCTCGTTGAATATTTGCCCCATTTCTCAGGCCCTACCTCGCACGTGAGTCAGAGATGGACATCGAACTGTTAAATCAGCCTAACACAGTCTTATCATTGCATGGCAGAAAGAAAAAAGAAACCTCTGAAAGTGTAGCACACTTTCTATTTCATAAGAAAAAGAATCTCATTAATTCTAATAAATCAAGTGGTGTGGAAATCACTGTCATTTGCTCGTTGAATATTCATCTGTGATCCTGCAGAATAACAAAGATCCCTTGATTAAAGTGAGGCGAGGCGCATCCCTCTATATTTCATCCATTCATTTTATAAACACAACTATGGGATGTTTGTGGCATTTTAATGTTTGACCACGTGTTACCAAATCATCAACCACATTTTTGTTAGCTTTTCTTTTGGTCTCGATCAGACTGTCTCACCCTGAGGCTCCGCAGAAGTGCCTGAAGCAAAAGCTCGTCAATAGTTGCATCGGAGAACTGGCACAGTGTCATGACACTAACAAAAGCTATTACACAGAGATCACAAGTTTGAAGATTTTGGCTTCCTTTCACATCTCAATCTCTGCCCTCGACTGCTCTCTGCCTCTTTCTGTCTACTTCTCTTTACTCTTCTGAGCATTGATTTTGTTGTCTACATGCGGCTGAAAGATCAAGGCCTCTATTTGGACGGTGGACATTTCTGACAATAAAATTAGAGCTGTTCCCAAGCAGTGTTTGTCACTCAGCAGGAGAGTAAAGCTGTGAAATGATCAGCAGGAATCCAGAGAGTAAGCAGACGCTAACTGAATGAGACTAATTGCATCTTCAGGGAAAAGGTGTTTAACTATAATTTAACAGCTCATTTCCAGTGTATATTTTGTCCTCAAGGATGAATTAGGTGACAAATTTCTATTTTTCCTGTTCCCAGGTGGCCAATCTGCTGCGACTCTTCCAGATCCCTCAGATCAGCTATGCTTCCACTAGTGCCAAACTCAGTGACAAGACTCGCTACGACTACTTCGCCCGCACCGTCCCCCCTGACTTCTACCAGGCCAAGGCCATGGCTGAGATCCTGCGCTACTTCAACTGGACCTACGTATCCACAGTGGCCTCGGAGGGAGACTATGGCGAGACCGGCATCGATGCTTTCCAGCAGGAGGCTCGAGCGCGTCACATCTGCATCGCCACTTCGGCCAAAGTCAGCCGCTCCATGAGCCGGTGGAGCTACGAGAATGTGATCCGCTCCCTGCAGCAGAAGTCCAACGCTAAAGTGGTCATCCTGTTCACACGCAGCGAGGACGCCCGCGAGCTGCTGGTGGCGGCCAACAGGATGAATGTGACCTTCACTTGGGTGGCCAGTGACGGCTGGGGGGCCCAAGAGAGCGTGGTCCGAGGCAGTGAGGCTGTAGCAGATGGGGCCTTCACCATTGAACTGGCCTCGTATGAGATTCCCCAGTTTAATGACTACTTCACTGGCCTGCACCCGTACAACAACAGCAGGAATCCATGGTTCAGAGAGTTTTGGGAAAATCAGTTTCAGTGCAGCCTCCATGACCTGAGCTGTGGGAAGCATTCACTCCGAGATGTTCCTTTTCAACCAGAATCCAAGATCATGTTTGTTGTAAACGCTGTCTATGCAATGGCTGCTGCCTTACACAACATGAGACAGGCCTTATGTCCCAACTCCACCAAGGTGTGTGAGGCTCTGAAACCCGGCAACGGCAGGAAGTTCTACAGGGACTACATCCTCAAGGTCAAGTTTGATGGTGAGCGCCGTCCTTCTCCAGAACGTGCAATAACATCTAGTGTTAGACCATTTTCTTGAGACGACGTTACACCCTCCATTGTACCAATTCGTATCAGACGTTCAAATATCAGGAGAGTGGATTTACATTTACCCTCTTTCACTGCGGCTGTAGATAAGCCTTGTAATGATTCAATTTGCCAAGATGAAACATTTCCACACCCTGACGCTCGAAGGCTCTTTGTTCATGCATCTCGTTGGAGTGTGAATAGAGAGAGGTGGTGTCAGCGTGCACACACAGCTTATAGCGTTACCTTCCCTTCTTCCTCATAAATCTGTGTAGCAACAGAATTCACGTAGAATCAGAGACGTCTAATCTATTGCATTTGAATAAGACATATGTATTGATGGATGATATATCAAGCACTGATGTTGTGACACTTCTGAAGGCTAACACTGAGAGGATTTTGTTATCTTCAGACATTCAGACAATCGGATTAGAAATCTCAAAGTCAGATCCTATAGTAGTGCGTTAATCTATGGAGATATAGACACAGAGTGGAGTTTGACAAACCAGTAACTACAGCTTTCCCAATCCAAATTTGGACATGTTCCTTCCTCAAAAATACAAATTCCTAAATAGCTAATACGCTGTCACATATAAATGCCTTTACATACACTCTAATGCAATAGATTCATATAATATAAACAGATATCTCATAATGGTACATAGCTTATTCATGCACTCATCCAATAGGATAATGAAGGACGTTTTGTGCTATTACTGAAGCGCTGCTGAAAGAGAAGATTATTTAACTTAATGTACCATCTGTGTGCTATTCCCAAAGCAGTGTTCACTATAGGAATACTTGATCAGAACAAACAGATTCAGACTGTGGCTCCCATCATGTAAATAGGCTGTTTGCACCTGTGTCTCATGTACCTTCAGTCGCTATTGAGTTTACACAGCAGACCCTGGAGCTTGTAAATCACAAACCCTTTATATCTTATTGTCCACATCCTTGTTGTGTGATTTGTAATACATTAATTCTTATTTCTTTGTACCTTTAGCACCGTTTCGTCCACCAGACAGAGAGAATGTTGTCCGTTTCGATGCCTTCGGGGACACCATTGGCCGTTACAACATCTTCCACTACCACAAAGAGGATGGGCGCTACGTCTATCAGAAGGTGGGCTACTGGGCTCAGGGCCTGACGCTGAACACCAGCCTGATCCCTTGGCCCGGCCAGGTAGTGCCCACGTCCCAGTGCAGTGACCCCTGCAGGAAGAATGAGGTGAAGAACATGCAGCCGGGAGATGTGTGCTGTTGGATCTGTATCCCCTGCCAGCCCTACCAGTATCTACAGGACGAGTTCACCTGCGCAGACTGCAGCTTTGGACAGTGGCCTCTCGCGAACTTAACAGGCTGCTACGACCTGCCGGAGGAGTACATCCGCTGGGAGGACGCCTGGGCCATCGGGCCAGTCACCATCTCCTGTCTTGGCATGATGTGCACACTCTTTGTCATTGGAATCTTCCTCAAACACAATGAGACTCCTGTGGTGAAGGCCAGCGGACGGGAGCTCTGCTATATCCTTCTTCTGGGAGTGCTCATGTGTTACTGCATGACATTCATCTACATCGCCAAACCGTCCACAGCCGTTTGCACGCTGCGTCGACTGGGCTTGGGCACCTCCTTCGCCGTGTGCTACTCAGCCCTGCTAACCAAGACCAACCGAATCGCTCGTATCTTCAGCGGGGTGAAGGACGGGGCTCAGCGGCCTCGCTTCATCAGCCCGGCCTCTCAGGTGGCCATCTGCGGGGCGCTCATCTCCTGCCAGCTGGTGGTGGTGGTGGTCTGGCTGCTGGTGGAGACCCCAGGGGTGAGGAAGGAGGTGAGCCCAGAGCGGAGAGATGTGGTCACCCTCAAGTGTAACAGCAGGGACACCAGCATGCTCGTGTCCCTCACCTACAACTGCGTCCTCATCATCCTCTGCACCTTCTACGCTTTCAAGACCAGGAAGTGCCCCGAGAACTTCAACGAGGCCAAGTTCATCGGGTTCACCATGTACACCACCTGCATCATCTGGCTCGCCTTCCAGCCCATTTTCTACGTCACTGCCAGTGACTACAGGGTGAGTGTCTCCTGACTTACTGTAGATGTACAAGTAACTACATATGTGCTTGTTTGTAGTTCTGGACTTGACCTGTGTATCTCTTTCAGTGTATCATTCACTGGTCCTGCTCTATATCCCTAAATATCTTTATCTTCTCTTGATCTTAACACACTTTGCTACAACACTAGTGCTTTACTAATCGTGTTGTGTAATGCCTCCCTTTAGGTTGTTCATTTTGAACATCCCAGAGATAATGACCTCTGGAGTTTAAATGTGATCACACGAAAAAGTCAGATAATGTCAGCAAGCATTTCTTCTGCAGTTTCTGTAGCCTGCAGTGCTCAGGAATGACTTTATTTATACTGTCCAAGATAATGACCTAAACTAACAATTTAAATATTCATATGTTGCAGTGTTCAAAGTTAAAAGGTGGCATTAAACAACAACACACTTGAGATAAAAGAAGGTTTTGTAAAGATGGAAAATATCCCACTCCTTCCTTGTTTATATAAAATTACAGTACAGCAACATAAAAGTATAGAAGAGAAGTACTGCACAAAAGTTCAGCTGCCTGTCAGCTTTGTGGTGATAGGTTCCTGTGTGCGGACACAAAGGAGCAAACACAGAACTGATGGAACTTCAGAGAACAAGGTGGCCAGAGTCCGGAGGGGTTTAATGCCCATGGGATGAAAGCAGAGTGTAATGTGGGAGAGGTAGGAGGTAGAAAATAGAAAGCGAACTCCCCTGACACCGACGCCTCTGTAGAAACATGGCGTAGACGGCAAGACCATGAGTCCTGAAAGGGAACTGAACGTCCCTCTGTGTCCCTGAACGTAGCAGTGTGGAATGGAGTGTGAACGACTGGGAGGCTGAGTCCCAGCTGTGCCCTCTGTCCTGGGACTGCAGTCAGGCTCAGAGGAACCCTTGCTTTAGACAAAGTGAGAAATTCGCCGCCAGAATTCCCAGCGTCACACAGACACAAAGCTCTCTTTTGTCCAATGAATAATTGAACTGAAGCCACTCAGCTGGCACATAGCCTGTAGTTTACACAGACAGCGACATATTACTTCTGTTGTACTCCACATTGTTGATAGTTGCAAACCTCCAATTTAATAAGATATAAAGATTTGATTGTGTTAGTGTCTGTCATAAAATCTTTAAGAAAACTAAATACAATCCACTCAGCCATGAATAAGACATTTGATTGTAATATAAAATATTAAAGATGTTCTGTGAGCCCAGAGGGAGAGGGCTCTCCTCATAAGCTGCTGCAGGTCATCTCATATCAGCTGCAAACACAACTGATTAAACTCAGCACAGTCAAAAAACACTGCTCCTCTATTAGACGCCTGAAGGCTACACACAGTGCAGGAACAAAGAAAGGTATTGCCTGTAATCTTTACAAAAGCCCCTGTCACATCTGAGGCTCTCTCAGCTGTTCAGCACTACTACAGTCTTAGTGTATCCAGAGCAGAGGCTATGGACTCTCCAGGTTCTTTATGCACAGCTGTTAAACCATGAACTGTTGATCTATAAATGCTGCATTCATTTCTGATGGTAAATAACAAGTGGCTTTGAAACTTCTGTGAATTTAAGCTTCATGCCAGTCTACAGGCTAGAACTTACATTTTCAAATAGAAGTATTCATAAAATAAAATGTACAACAAAGAACAATAATCCAATAAGAGAACAGCTTCCAATGTGAGATTCTCTGGAGCAATAAGGCACCTGGATGCTACACACATTATTTTTCTGTGAAGCAATATTGCTGAGTATAGGAACCACAAATGTAATAACAGTCATGGTCTACATGCTGTTTTCCAATCTACAGACTGAAGAAAAAAAGACTGCAAGGCAGATCTCTTGTCCCTGCTATTCCTAAGAAACATCAGGTTAAATTATTAAAAGCACTTAACAGGTCAAGCCTGCAGCAATGTGTGCAGTTTCCCACACAATGTTATCATATCTACAGTTAGCAATTATATATTTAGCCATTTTTAATTAAAAATGTTTATTGTTGTAAATTAAAAATTTAAATGCCAGTAGTCAAATCAATATAAGCCTCACACTTTTGCATTGTTGTGAATGATCACGCAAAGTGAAATGTAAAATGTACAACACAATAGTCCATTGCCACATAATGTTTACATATGTGAGTGTGTGAAGGTTGTACCTGCTTCACACAAGACACCACAATTGTGCTGTATCCTGTTACCCAGAAAAAACAAAAAGAAACCTGAAGGAGGCCTGAAAACGAAGGAGCAGATGGTGACACATTTCAGGATGTGGGTAGTGTGAGGAGAGAGAGCTGTTGATTGACAAACAAATAAATAAATCATTTAGCACCTTTCTTCAGAAGCTCAGAAAGAGTTCTAATATGTTCTTTGTATCAGTTTCATCTGAAATGTTATTATTGAGTAAGAATAAATAGGTCCATTGGCATAACTTTACCTCACTCTTTGAGATGAGACGGATTATGTCATTTGCAAGAATCAAAGCAGATTAATAGAGAGTAATGCTTGTTCTCTGTTTGTTGCTATTGTTTAGTTGCTATTATTCTGAAACACAAAGGTCCACAAAGTGATTGATGTACTGAAAGTATAGTAATATTAAGGTAGAATTTGTGTCTTAAATACTTCATACTTAGTATTTGGAAATCAGTTTGACTGTTTCCTACTTGAATCAAGTGGCAGAGGTGGGCTGGGGGCCAATCCTCAAACTGTGGTTCTGTTTCGACTGAATTGACCTCTTTGTCCATGTCTTCATTTCTCCAGGTGCAGACCACCACTATGTGCATTTCTGTCAGTCTCAGTGGCTCTGTGGTGCTCGGCTGCCTCTTTGCTCCCAAGGTCCACATCATCCTTTTCCAGCCTCAAAAGAATGTCTGCACCCTCAGAGTGGCCACCACACGATTCAGCGTCACTACGGGCCAGGGCTCCAGTTTCTCTCAAGGTGCCTCCAGTTCTCTGTGAAATAAGAGAGCAGGACAGAATTGCTAGAGGCAGATAATAATGAGGAACATTTTGTCTTTTTTTTTTTTTTTTTTGCAGCATCAGCCTCCAATGTTGTACCGACGGTGTGTAACGGCCGAGAGGTAGTGGACTCCACAACGTCCTCTTTGTGAAGACCAGCCCAGTTCCTCTGCCAAGCATTGTATACAGAGTTATATAATCACTAGTCCTGTATCAGGTGTCTCAGATATTAAAGAGGTCACACAGGTGATCGTCCTGACTTTGTTGTCCTCAAAGTGCTGTGAGTACAATGTCCCGATGATTTCAGTTTGTTCTTTGACTCGTAGCGATTTACAATGCCAATACAGTTGCATATAGCCCTTGTTTTTAATGAGAATTCTACTTGCAAAAATGGAGTAAATTATAGTAAATCTGTTAAATGTAATATATATAGAATACATTTTTAATGTAGATTTTGGTGAACCGGTTTGTGCTTTCTTGTAATAAATGTAAATAAAATGTGTTTTTTATTAATACTAATACAACACGAGACTCTTGTTTTTCTTAGCACATCAACATCAAATGCAAACCTGTCAAAATAATGTTAGTGGGATGTTCATTTTCTTCAAGCCTTCACAGTAAATCTCTGCCGCATGAAGATGAAGTGCCCTGCTTGAAGAGATGTACCCTAAATGGACTTGGAATGAGTAATTTATGGGCCACCTGGATGGCACTTTACTGTTTAAAATATATGATGATGCTAAACCAAATTAAAAGCAGATTTAGTTCGGCTTTGAAAAACAGCTTCAGTCTACGCCATCTGCCAAGAGAGAACAGTCTACTTTAAAATTACCAGCACAAATATCATCATCTGCTAACACAGGGGGAAAAATCCTCCAAATGTTCCAAGAATACACACAGCAATTAGAACCCAGTGTGTTCAGAAGGCGGGTGTAGAAGAAAAAACAGCGCCACACAGTCGGACTATTACTGATTTAACACTGCCATCTTGTGTCTTGAATGCTTTCCTTCCGATTGCTGTTGCTCCTATCTTTGGGGCTTGTGAGTACAATGGTGAATGGAAACAGCACGTTCCATCATTAAAGTGAAATTCTTGTAAGACAAAAAATGAAAAAGAACAAGCCTTGATCAATAAGGTCTTTAAATGCAGTGTGCACCTGGATTTCCACAATGATGCCCCTCTGGAAATGGCTATGCCTTTAATGAATACACTGCTGGGATCTGCTGGATATAGAAAAAAACTCACCCTCTCACTCCAATGTCATTTTCTATCATCAAACCATGGACAAAATGACAGAAGGTTTTGTTTCCTAAACCTACAGGAGGCTAGGTGGCAGTGTAGCTTTAGCTGAGCTCTGGATGAGGTCCTTTAAGAGACAATGAGGAAGAAGA
This sequence comes from Rhyacichthys aspro, assembly GCA_036850595.1. Lineage (NCBI taxonomy): Eukaryota > Metazoa > Chordata > Actinopteri > Gobiiformes > Rhyacichthyidae > Rhyacichthys > Rhyacichthys aspro. Next base: position 14,353,981 of record CM072152.1, on the reverse strand, counting down.
AAACCAGCCCTGCCTCTTCCTTTTACTATAAACTGAATAAAGCTGTGAACTTACTGACAATCTGAGTCAGACAGCTGCTCTGGGCTAAACACAAGTAAAAACTTTAATAAAGGGAGACTTTATGTCAAGTGTTTTCTCTTTTTCAGCCTGAATAGCTTTCTTTCTGGTATTACTTAAAGGAAAAAGGTGAGTTCCTTGTTCAGGGCAATAGAATGTATTTGTTTATTCAAAGGGCGTAGACTTTTGTGTTGCCTTTATGCAAAACTGTTGAATAGGAAGTATGATTTTTAGGATTAAGTAGTTGTAATAACCTGTTAACTACATCATTGCTCTGTAGTTGTAATGCCAGTTGTAACCTGAGTGACTGGGCATGTCCGAGCTTGTCCAGTCAAATGGTCCCTTGATCAATCTGTCAATGCTCTGCAGGACTTTAAGTATCATGGCACCAAAGAGACGTGCTGCGGCCACTTCTTCCAAAGTAGGAGGCAAAAAGGCTAAAAAGGAACCTGAGACGCCATCGAAGCCCAAGGATGCCTTCACCTCGGCCAAAGAAGCGCTTAAGGCAGCAGCACCTGAGAGAAAAGGCAAGAGAAAGGTGGATGAACACTGCTCATTGTCAGCACATGTGGAGGTAAGGATAGAGCCCTTTCTGGTTCTGTTACAGCCATGCAATATAGTGATTGTAATGTTTTTTCTTGCGCTGGAAGGTGTATGAAGACTATGACTGCATGCTCAACCAGACAAACATCAATCACAACAATAACAAGTTTTATGTCATTCAAGTTTTAAGAGAAGGCAGCAGGTACCATTCATGGAACAGATGGGGAAGAGTGGTGAGTTTTACCTGACCACCTACACAGCGACGCAGTTAATATAATCAAGTCAACTTCTTTATCTTTATTGATGAATTCTTTTGTTTTTTTCAGGGAGAAGTTGGGCAATCCAAACTTAACACATTCCCTTCCTGTGAACTGGCCGTTAAGGACTTTGAGAAAAAATTTAAAGACAAGACAAAGAACAACTGGAGTGATCGGATGAATTTTGTATCTCATTCTGGGAAGTACACTCTTATTGAGGTGGATGGGGAGCAGGATGCTGAAGTCAAGGTAAGAAGTTTATAAACTGAAATGACATTGCATACATGAGTCATTTAAACATCACAATTATTCAGTCTCTTACTTCTTCTAATTTCCAGATGGACTGCGTTGACGGGAAGACAGTCAAAGTTGCTAAAAATGAGCTGCCGTGCACCCTCGATGAAAGCACAAAGAACCTGATCGAGTTCATTTTCAGCAACGATATGTTTAAAGAAGCAATGGAATGCATGAACCTCGGTGAGTCTTTTGAGATGAATACCTGTTTGGTGGCATGCCTCGGGGTTAGACAGGCCTGCATATAATGAGGCAAAAGGGTTGGCAATTTGCAGTGTGATCTTAGCTAAAAGCCTGTAAATAAATCCTGCTAGTGTTTGGGAAAACTAAGCTGTAATATGAACTATGTTACAGACATTAAGAAGATGCCTCTGGGAAAGCTCAGTAAGATGCAGATTGCAAAGGGCTTTGATGTGCTGGAAGAGATCGAGGCTGCCCTGAACCCAAAGGCCAAGAAAGAACGCTTGGAAGAGCTGTCCTCTAAGTTCTTCACTACAATCCCACACAACTTTGGCCGCACCCGACCACCAACCATTGACAGCAAAGAAATCATTGAGCAGAAAAAGGAGATGCTTATTGTAAGTTATTAACAGATTGTGTACATGGTGTTTGAAATGGTTTGTGTCTTGAGTCTCTTCTGTGATTTTTAAAGGTGCTGGCTGATATAGAGCTGGCCCAGACTCTAAAGTCAGAGACTGAAAAGGCTCAGGACGAGATGATTGAAACAGTCCCACACCCCGCCGACCAGGACTACAACTCTCTGAAGTGCAGACTCAGTCTGCTTGACAAAACTTCAGAAACATTCAAGGTTCATGTAAAATGACATGATTAAACATGATTTGTTTTCTTGTCCAGTAATATTAACCTGTTTTTCTTTTTACAGATAATTATGAAGTACTTAACACAAACAAAATGTAACTATCGCCAACCCAAAATTTTGAACGTTTGGGAAGTTGATCGAGAAAAAGAGGTAAGAGTAGCCTGTATCTGTGAGTTTCATTGTAAAGTCTGTTGCTCTGTCTTAATGTGTGACTTAAACAACAGGGAGAGCGCTTCAGTGAGAACGATTATCTGGAGAACCGCCGTCTGCTGTGGCACGGCACAAACATAGCCGTGGTGGCAGCTATCTTAAAGAGTGGCCTGCGTATCATGCCTCACTCAGGAGGTCGTGTCGGCCGCGGCATTTACTTTGCGTCTGAAAATCGCAAGTCTTCAGCTTATGGTGAGACAACATGAAGAGTTTTTAAAGCATTTACTGCTGCTCACAAGGGAATTAGGAAGGTAATGTGGATCCCTTTTGTGTTTGCAGTGGCTACTTGTAAAAACACTGGAATCATGTTTTTGAATGAAGTGGCACTCGGCAAAGAATATACAATCACCAGAGATGATAGTTCTCTTAAAAAAGCTCCTGCAGGCTACGACAGCGTGGTGGCACGAGGGACAGTGGAGCCAGGTACAATTCAGACTGATACCAAAACCTTTCATTTCTTTACAGCAAACTTTGATATCTTTGCTTTATTATGTTTTGTTGCCAGACCCGTCTAAGGACACCTTTATTACCCTGGATGGGAGGCAGGTGGCCGTGCCTCAGGGTCCACCCAAAAATCAACCTCAGTACAAAGACAGCCACTTCAGCAACAGTGAATATCTCATTTACAAAGAGAGTCAGTGTCGCATCCGCTACCTGCTGGAGCTGCACATGACATAAACATCATGTTGTTTAGTCCTTTAAGTGAAGTAACCAGTTCCTCATCAGGAGCTTTGTATGCCTAACTAAGCTATATTTTTACTGCCTGGTAAGTCAAAAGAATTATAATATGCATAATATCTGCACTAAGAACTTTTCATTATGCCTTATACTTTTTAACATAGGTCTGAATGTAACTGACTGGAGACCGTTGTCATTGTTCTTTACCTTGAATCATGGTATCCAGTTACAGTGCTGGTGTGTTTGTTGAATATTGAAGCGTTCACATATTTGCACTTTATACGGCATCTCATTTGTAGTTCTCCTTACACTTATTGAACCAAGGAAAAAGAATAGTCTTCTTAGCCTGCAAGGATTACCCATTTCACTAGTAATTGTTTTTAAATGCAGTAGAGGATAAAAATGTTTACCTTTACTGTTAGAGTTGCACTATAATAATTGAGTTTGAGTTTAAGTAATGTATGTAATTAATAGAATGATGAGGTTTGGCTTATTGCACTTCAAATCAAACCAATAAAAAAATACTTCCAGTGTTTAGTGTTTATTCTCTTGGATCTTTAATGTGTATGTATCATGAAACAGTTGTGTTAGACTGAGGTAAGCTGTTTAGATTCATGCGCAGTAAAAGTGGCATAACACATTTATTTTAGAAAAGAACTGACTGCTTTATGCTGATGGATGCTGGATATAGAAAAAAACACACCCTCTCACTCCAATGTCATTTTCTATCATCAAACCATGGACAAAATGACAAAAGGTTTTGTTTCCTAAACCTACAGGAGGCTAGGTGGCAGTGTAGCTTTAGCTGAGCTCTGGATGAGGTCCTTTAAGAGACACTGAGGAAGAGGAAAGCCAACCTCTTCCTTTTACTATAAACTGAATAAACCTATGAACTTTCTGAAAATCTGAGTCAGACAGCTGCTCTGGGCTAAACACAAGTAAAAACTTTAATAAAGGGAGACTTTATGTCAAGTGTTTTCTCTTTTTCAGCCTGAATATCTTTCTTTCTGGTATTACTTAAAGGAAAAAGGTGAGTTCCTTGTTCAGGGAAATAAAATGCATTTGTTTATTCAAAGGGTGTAGACTTTTGTGTTGCCTTTATGCAAAACTGTTGAATAGGAAGTATGATTTTTAGGATTAAGTAGTTGTTAACTACATAATTGCTCTGTAGTTGTAATGCCAGTTGTAACCAGAGTGACTGGGCATGTCCGAGCTTGTCCAGTCAAATGGTCCCTTGATCAATCTGTCAATGCTCTGCAGGACTTTAAGTATCATGGCACCAAAGAGACGTGCTGCGGCCACTTCTTCCAAAGTAGGAGGCAAAAAGGCTAAAAAGGAACCTGAGACGCCATCGAAGCCCAAGGATGCCTTCACCTCGGCCAAAGAAGCTCTTAAGGCAGCGGCACCTGAGAGAAAAGGCAAGAGAAAGATGGATGAACACTGCTCATTGTCAGCACATGTGGAGGTAAGGATAGAGCCCTCTCTGGTTCTGTTACAGCCATGCAATATAGTGATTGTAATGTTTTTTCTTGTGCTGGAAGGTGTATGAAGACTATGACTGCATGCTCAACCAGACAAACATCAATCACAACAATAACAAGTTTTATGTCATTCAAGTTTTAAGAGAAGGCAGCAGGTACCATTCATGGAACAGATGGGGAAGAGTGGTGAGTTTTACCTGACCACCTACACAGCGACGCAGTTAATATAATCAAGTCAACTTCTTTATCTTTATTGATGAATTCTTTTGTTTTTTTCAGGGAGAAGTTGGGCAATCCAAACTTAACACATTCCCTTCCTGTGAACTGGCCGTTAAGGACTTTGAGAAAAAATTTAAAGACAAGACAAAGAACAACTGGAGTGATCGGATGAATTTTGTATCTCATTCTGGGAAGTACACTCTTATTGAGGTGGATGGGGAGCAGGATGCTGAAGTCAAGGTAAGAAGTTTATAAACTGAAATGACATTGCATACATGAGCAGTGTTGGGCAAGTTACTTTAAATTAGTAATTTAGTTACAGTTACTAGTTACTTCTTTCAAAAGTAACTCAGTTACTTTAAGTTACTCATTACTTTCAAGGTAACTAGTTACTAGGGAAAGTAACTTTATTTTTTTACTCTAAATTCTCTTATTAATGTGTTGCCCCCCTAACTAGATAGCCAGGGAGGCTGCCAGTCCTCTGGCTTGCTTACATGTTGAGTCCTATCCTACCACAAGCACAATGAGCCACCTAGCGAGCGACCTGAACGTGCAATGGCAGTGTAGTAATGTGAGTGCAAATGAATGATGAAATGAATGAAAATAAATTAAAAATTATGTCTGTTTTCCTCTCATTTATTTTATCGTACTGTTTTAATTTATTTCTATTGTTTCCAACCCTCTACAAATGCACACACATTATTTTGGGGTTGATGTGGCATAGTGCTCAAAAAAACAACTGTAAAATTTGATCATTGTACCCAGTATCACTACGATGAAGCAGTGGATCAACAAAACACAACATACAGTATGTTGAAACTTTTGATAGGCATATTTATTGTAGCCATTGAAACAGGTAGAAAGTATACTTTTGGCAGTGCAAAAATTAAACTGTGCCACAGACCATTTAGCAGCTGTATGAATCAATAATAGTGCAAAACTGATTCAACAGATTTTTTCAACATAAACACAGTGAGGTTTCTCCGTTCTTTGTAATATGCGCAGTCCAAATGTCTGCTGTTGGGGAGACATGTTCTAACTCATCAAATGTCTTTTTGAGCTCTGACTCCATGTTAGCATATTCTTGGTCCAGGTAACAGGAAAACGTCTTTTTGCATGATGCTGGTGCAGCACCGTCTCTCCCTCGCACAGGTATTTTGCTGACCAGTTCTCTGAAGGCAGGGGACTCAACCGTTGAGATAGGCTGCATGTCTTCCACACTGGGGCGGACTGGCATACGGGACCACCGGGGATTTCCCCGGTGTTGACTATTAGATTGATTTTAACAGGTTTTACTTTGATTTGAACAAGTTTTAGTTGGATTTTTAACAGGTTTTAGATGGATTTGAGCAGGTTTTGGATGGATTTTTACAGATTTGATCTATCTTTGTCGCAAAAATCAAACCTATTCAAATCCAATTAAACCCTAGTGCCAGACATATCACCTGCTAAATGTATTGAAGGGCCACATAAAACAATGCAAAGGGCCGCATTTGGCCCCCGGGCCTTGAGTTTGACATGTGTGGGTTAGTGGGTCGGTGGGCCGCTGGTTCAGCCCGTGGAGGTGTTGTTGCGCTCGGCCCCGTAGTCACACTCTTGTTTTGTGGCGCCTCAATGCCTCTGAATGCGCTTTCTCTACCTCTCCAGATCTTGTTAGCGCGCAGCCGCGGAGCCTCATGAACGAGCACTGTAGGGCCACTCGACTGACAGTGAGCAGCGGAAAGGAGAAAAAGTTGTACCATAAAGCCTGGCCTGGCACAAATAGCCCCTGGGGCGCATATTAAGCGGTCATGAATAGGAAAAGCATCGTTCTTTCCTACTAGTGCCTTATTTCCCTGTTTGTCTCTTGCATCCAACAGAGATGCGCTGTTCTGTGGCTCTAACTTGTGATTAAATTAGTACGTATTAGCCGTGAAGATGGATCAGCGAAACGTAAAGGTGGCGCTGAAAAGTTGATTAAAAAAAAGAAAAAAGAAAGCCCTCCAGGAAAGAGCAGCAACAAATTTAAAAATAGCTGACTTGTTTGGTGGTCCTTCCTCTAGTTATGTGGCTTTGTTATAGTTAACCTTATTATATAGACATAAATACATTTTGCTGTACATTATATTGGCCACCTGATTATAAAAATGGTCACATTAGCCCTGTAACTGTGTGTATGCCTATATTTCTTCATTAAAACTTTAACCCAGCAGTTGAAAGTGGGCCTGTCTGTCAAGAATTCCTGGGCCACTTTTTCTCCCCATTCCGCCCCTGCTTCCACAACATACCTGGCAATCAGTCTCTTTGGCTGTGTCTGGGTTATAGACTGTGCCACAGGCTTTGTAAAATCAAGCTTTCATTGTTTGGCTGGAGTGGCTCCTCCTTTAGCGTCAGCGGAGCTAACGTCAATTGTTGTTTTTATTCATTCACTTGCACGTCGCTGCGTCACGTGCGCTTCACGTCCACCATGGAAACTAACGAGTAACGAGCCTGTTTAAATCGCAGCAATGACAAACGCGTTACTGATTTTGACAAAGTAATTAGTTACAGTACTCGTTACCGCAAAAGTAACGTTGTTACTGTAACGCGTTACTTAATAACGCGTTAGTCGCAACACTGTACATGAGTCATTTAAGCATCACAATTATTCACTCTCTTACTTCTTCTAATTTCCAGATGGACTGTGTTGACGGGAAGACAGTCAACCCCCAGTGCACCCTCGATGAAAGCACAATGAACCTGATCGAGCTCATTTTCAGCAAAGATATGTTTAAAGAAGCAATGGAATGCATGAACCTCGGTGAGTCTTTCGAGGTGAATACCTGTTCGGTGGCATGCCTTGGGGTTAGACCAGGGTTAGACAGGCCTGCATATAATGAGGCAAAAAGGTTGGTCTAGGTTTCAGGACTTACAATTAAGCAATTTGCAGTGTGATCTTAGCTAAAAGCCTGTAAATAAATCCTGCTAGTGTTTGGAAAAACTAAGCTGTAATATGAACTATGTTACAGACATTAAGAAGATGCCTCTGGGAAAGCTCAGTAAGATGCAGATTGCAAAGGGCTTTGATGTGCTGGAAGAGATCGAGGCTGCCCTGAACCAAAAGGCCAAGAAAGAACGCTTGGAAGAGCTGTCCTCTAAGTTCTTCACTACAATCCCACACAACTTTGGCCGCACCCGACCACCAACCATTGACAGCAAAGAAATCATTGAGCAGAAAAAGAAGATGCTTATTGTAAGTTATTAACAGATTGTGTACATGGTGTTTGAAATGGTTTGTGTCTTGAGTCTCTTCTGTGATTTTTAAAGGTGCTGGCTGATATAGAGCTGGCCCAGACTCTAAAGTCAGAGACTGAAAAGGCTCAGGACGAGATGATTGAAACAGTCCCACACCCCGCCGACCAGGACTACAACTCTCTGAAGTGCAGACTCAGTCTGCTTGACAAAACTTCAGAAACATTCAAGGTTCATGTAAAATGACATGATTAAACATGATTTATTTTCTTGTCCAGTAATATTAACCTCTTTTTCTTTTTACAGATAATTATGAAGTACTTAACAAAAACAAAATGTATCTATCGCAAACCCAAAATTTTGAATATTTGGGAAGTTGATCGAGAAAAAGAGGTAAGAGTAGCCTGTATCTGTGAGTTTCATTGTAAAGTCTGTTGCTCTGTCTTAATGTGTGACTTAAACAACAGGGAGAGCGCTTCAGTGAGAACGATTGTCTGGAGAACCGCCGTCTGCTGTGGCACGGCACAAACATAGCCGTGGTGGCAGCTATCTTAAAGAGTGGCCTGCGTATCATGCCTCACTCAGGAGGTCGTGTCGGCCGCGGCATTTACTTTGCGTCTGAAAATCGCGTGTCTTTAGATTATGGTGAGACAACATGAAGAGTTTTTAAAGCATTTACTGCTGCTCACAAGGGTATTAGGAAGGTAATGTGGATCCCTTTTGTGTTTGCAGTGGCTACTTGTAAAAACACTGGAATCATGTTTTTGAATGAAGTGGCACTTGGCAAAGAATATACAATCACCAGAGATGATAGTTCTCTTAAAAAAGCTCCTGCAGGCTACGACAGTGTGGTGGCACAAGGGACAGTGGAGCCAGGTACAATTCAGACTGATACCAAAACCTTTCATTTCTTTACAGCAAACTTTGATATCTTTGCTTTATTATGTTTTGTTGCCAGACCCGTCTAAGGACACCTTTATTACCCTGGATGGGAGGCAGGTGGCCGTGCCTCAGGGTCCACCCAAAAATCAACCTCAGTACAAAGACAGCCACTTCAGCAACAGTGAATATCTCATTTACAAAGAGAGTCAGTGTCGCATCCGCTACCTGCTGGAGCTGAACATGACATAAACATCATGTTGTTTAGTCCTTTAAGTGAAGTAACCAGTTCCTCATCAGGAGCTTTGTATGCCTAACTAAGCTATATTTTTACTGTCTGTTAAAGCTCCAGTACCTGATTGTCTTTTTCAGAACCGAGAGAGAGAGAGAGACAGTTGAGTTTCAAACGGAAGCCCCGCCCTTAGCTCCTTACTCACTCTCACAAACCCCTCCCAGGCTTTTGTCTCGTCTCATGCGTGAATTCATGTGCGCATCTTATACACGTGCACAACTCGAGACAGACATGCTCACTGTTTATAGACCGTTAATCCTGTCCCAACACAAATCATGACAGTACTAGGAAACTGGTGTTGGTAGGTGAGGACACCTAGCTATGAGAAAGCTGAGCGTGTGGAGCACTGAAATTATGGGTCTCAAGAGCGATAAGAGAAACTGACCACAATGCTAATAAAAATATAGTGAATAGAAAGTTAGTTACCAGTCTAGAAGATAAGCAGCCAGCTCAGAGTCCAATTTTAGACCAATGCAGTGGCGAAGTTCTCTCCATCTTTGGGATGCGGTTCCAATATTTATTCGCGTTTTATTTCTTTTATCGTCCCATTTGCGCTTTTGTAGTCTCTTTACTCCTTCTGTTTTCCTTTGTTTATGATGTTTAGCATTGTATGCAGTAACAGCTAATGCAAGAATAGCTACCTTGCCCTCTGCCGTCATGCTGTCTCTGTTTACCAGTTGTGCACGCGCAGACCATGGCAAAGACATTGTACAGCAACAGCCAATGGGGTTCTCTGTTAAGTCCCTGGGCGTCAGGAGGCTTGTGATTGGCCAAGAACTCCCCGTCCCTGCGTTGGAGTTGCTCCTATCTCTGTTGAGTGTTCATGTCTTAAAATTGCTTATAATAAGCAGCAGATGGCATCATAGAGCATGATTTTTTCAAAAACAATTGCTTTTGCAATATACTATATGGGGTCTAAACCATTTTTTTCAACTAGATGAAAAATATATTAGGTACTGGAGTTTTAAGTCAAAAGAATTATAATATGCATAATATCTGCACTAAGAACTTTTCATTATGCCTTATACTTTTTAACATTGGTCTGAATGTAACTGACTGGAGACTGGTGTCATTGTTCTTTACATTGAATCATGTTACAGTTACAGTGCTGGTGTGTTTGTTGAATATTGAAGCGTTCACATATTTGCACTTTATACGGCATCTCATTTGTAGTTTTCCTTACACTTTTTGAACCAAGGAAAAAGAATAGTCTTCTAAACCTGCAAGGATTACCCATTTCACTAGTAATTGTTTTTAAATGCAGTAGAGGATAAAAATGTTTACCTTTACTGTTAGAGTTGCACTATAATAATTGTTTCAGTTTGAACAAGTAATGTATGTAATTAATAGAATCATGAGCCTTGGCTTATTTCACTTTAAATCAAACCAATAAAAAAAATATTCCCAGTGTTTAGTGTTAAATCTGTTGGATTTTTAATGTATGTATGCATCATAAAACAGTTGTCTTAGACTGAGGTAAGCTGTTTAGATTCATACGCAGTAAAAGTGGCATAACACATTTATTTTAGTTATTAATGAAGGAAATAAATAACATAAGTTAGGAGTATTGAGTTAGTCACAGCTCAAGCCGTTCTAATTAGTACGGGTCATTTTCTTTTTTCCTTGAAATTGGTGGCATTTAGGACCCAGAGGAAACTGTGCTTTTGAAGAGGGACAGTGGAGTGTGTGTCCTCTCTGCGAAAAAAAGAGAAAAAATACACAATCACACAGAATACAATGTGTGACAGTCTGTGCCATACACAGCGCAGGGCAACAGTGAAGCGAGGCTGTGGAGCCGCACAGAAACCAAGCCATCATCATGAAATCGCTCTTCATCACTGAACTGGACGTGGAGCCTTCACATATGATGAGACAGACTAACTTGTCTGGACTGGATTCAGCAGGAAAAACACTGGAAAATATTGCATTTGCACCTGATACTGAAATAAGATGTGACATTTGAAGAGCAGCCAAACAAGTGAACTACAGCTCTGACCATGTGTAGGTTCTTTCTTTCTTTTTTTTTACAGTATGCTTTGATTGCTGCTATGGAGATTTGAAAAAGTCAGTTAATGATACAGCTATTTATTGTACATGATTGTATTTAGTTCATACAAAGCAGATGTTTTCAGTGACATAAATTAATCTGATTTTGTTGCTGGAATGGCAGGTCCAAATAAAACCAGTCCAAAGCATGTTACAAGTGTACGACACAAAATAGACCCTGTAAAAATACTCAGTTGTTGACTTATATTTGTATCATTTCTTTATTGATTCATAGGCTGTCTACAATGAAGACTTTTAAAAACCAAGTGGTGAGTTGTGACTGAAAAATGGCAGAGGGCTTGCGTCCCGTGGCAGCATCAGTACCAAACCTCACCACCATCTTGTGGGGGCCTCCTCCCACTGTTCCTGCTGATGTAGGTGTTGTGACCAGCTCCCAGTCCCAGATCAAAGACCTTTTCGGACTCTTTTGCATGGTGACCCTTAACCTTATTGCACTGCTGGCCAACACTGGTGTCATGGTGGCCATCGCGCGTGCTCCACACCTCAAGAAGTTTGCGTTTGTGTGCCACCTTTGTGCAGTGGACCTTCTATGTGCCATTCTCCTCATGCCTTTGGGGATCATCTCCAGCTCTCCGTTCTTTGGCACTGTTGTTTTTACCATCTTGGAGTGTCAGGTTTACATCTTTCTCAATGTGTTCCTCATTTGTTTATCCATCCTCACAGTCACAGCCATCAGCGTGGAGCGGTACTTCTACATTGTTCACCCGATGCGTTATGAAGTCAACATGACCATTAACCTGGCCGTTGGAGTGATGCTCCTAATCTGGGTTAAGTCACTGGTCTTGGCTTTGGTCACACTTTTTGGATGGCCCGCTTATGGAGGCCACAGTTCCATTTCGGCGGCTCACTGCTCTCTTCATGCCAGCCACAGCAGCCTGAGAAGAGTGTTTGCGGTGCTCTTTAGTGTCGCTTGTTTCCTGGTTCCTTCACTGGTTATCTTTGCTGTTTACTGTGCTGTGTATAAGGTCGCCCGCTCGGCAGCTTTACAACAAGTGCCTGCTGTACCACCATGCCCTGCCAAGGACCGCTCAGACTCCATTAACAGCCAAACAACAATGATTACCACTACTCGGACGCTCCCACAAAGACTATCTCCAGAGAGGGCTTTCAGTGGAGGCAAGGCCGCCCTTACCTTGGTCTTCATCGTGGGTCAGTTTTTAATCTGCTGGCTGCCCTACTTTATCTTCCACCTCCAAATGTCTCTGAGCGGCTCCATGCAGAGTCCTGGCGACCTAGAGGAGGCGGTCAACTGGCTGGCTTTCTCCTCCTTTGCAGTAAACCCCTTCTTTTATGGGCTGTTAAACAGACAAATCAGAGAGGAGCTCATAAAGTTCAGGCGCTGCTGCTTGACTCGGCCCGTGGAGTTTGGAGCGTCCAGCCACGAGGGGTCCCTCCAGGAGAACTTCCTGCAGTTCATCCAGAGAACCAGCAGCAGCCAGACAGAGACCCGCTCGAGCTGTGCCACATCCAGCCCAAGAACCACTCTGGACCAGGGGCCAAAGATCCCGGGGCAAATACCAGAGGAGCACTCGTAGTCGGACATACATCCACTGTGTTGATATTTTGGGCCATGTTAGATTCTGTGCCTCAAGGACTCTTTTTTTCATTAATGTATATTTGAAGGCATCATATGCAGGATGTCCAGCCGAATGATTGTAAACAAACCTAGCCACATGCCCCATCTTCCCTCTTATTGCTCATAACAGAGTAGAAATCAAATACTGGTTTATTCTGGCTTTTAAAAAAACCCAGCCTCCAAAGCCTATGGTTTTGCCGACTTTTTTTTCCTCTGTGAGCCATCATTAGCTCAGAGTCTGTGATCCCAGGTCACTTGGTTTACAGAAACATACACCTTCACCTTGTTTTGCAGGTAAAATTCCATTGTTTGAGGATTGATTTACTTTTTTCATGATACTCTGTTTATGAAACCTTTAGAGACCTGAAAACCACTTTTTATTTCTGACATGGCCATTAAATTAAAGCTTTTTTTTCCCCCTCTTTGTCTCTGAGGCATGTTAATGCTAAACTAATGGTTTGTGAAGCTAACACTGGATAGTGTTGCACACTGTTGTTGTGGTATTCAAGAAAGAATATGGCACCAAGTAGCAGTAGTATCTCATATTTAATAGCAAAAAATTGCAATGGTTCAAAATGTTTACATAAGTTATTATCAGGCAATAACTGAATGATTTTTATTCACAATAGTTATATTATTTTATTTTTAAGTCTGTATTAAATGTACTTTATTCAAAAACACTCTTTACTTCAGTCATGGTCACAGTCACTGTTGTGTAAATATGACCTTTTTATCTGTTTTTTTATCTATTTTCCTATTTGTGTTTGAGTGACATTGTCTTGATTCAATTAGTGAATATAAAAAGTAAACAAACAAACACTGTTAGTCCACAGAAGATTGTTATTTCAAGACTTTTTTCAATGTTTTTAATGTAGTAATAATATAAAGCATATTTAATTTCATGCTGAGGACTGGATTTAACTTTTCTTCATAAATCATGAAAAGCCCCTGATATTTTTGACTATGAATATGACACCACTACCTCAGAGCCAATGAGACTGACACTTGACATTGTCATCCGTCTCTGTCGTCATGGAAATCCAACAAACCTGTGGTTCACATAGCAACAGGGACCTATGGGCTGGACATATACAAGGTGCTTAACTTCAGACGCTGATGGGAGTTTAATTGTAGATCAGGGCTGCACTTCACATACTCATTACGCACGGCTGTTACACAAGGCCTGGGTTCAGACGCAGCCTCATTAATATGTGAATGAGGTACCCAACATGCACTGCCACAATGGTGACATGGGTACAAAGGTAGTGCATTTACATTGGAAATCATTACCAAGGATTGATAACACGCTGAGAGTGGTGACAGAGTGGTGTTTTATGGCCATCACTGTTTGTATTAGTCTTTTAGAAACAGAGGAAGAGTGTGGTTACAGCAAATAACAGCAAACACATTGTGCTACTTGAGCTTTTTTTGTGTCTAGTGCTTGAGCATCATAACACACAAGCTCATGCAAATTTGCAATTCAATGTTTTTCTCTGTTATCGTCCAAATATATATGTGTTAAATAATAAATAAATCAATTTTACTGGTAGAATGTAAATCTTGATTTGTTTGGGCCAGTTTCATACCAGCAAAGTCATGGTAAAATAGATGTAGGCAGGCCCTGGTTTCCATAGTAACCAATTTTAATAGCTGCTGTTGTTTTGAGTAGATCTACACTTTTCTGCTTATAGACAGATAAAAGGTTTATGGGGATCAAAGGTTTGCTAAATATTTCTTGCAGCGTGTCAGATCTTTGCCTCCCTCTTGTGTTTATGATGTGAACTGCAGCTTTAACACAGATTTTTCATATCTTTTATTTACAATCTGTTAAAACAGTGCAGCCAAAACAAAATAAATAATAGACAGAATGTTAACAAAAAAAAAAAAAATGTGGGGACATCAAAAGAGCAACAGGAGCTTCATGCAGTGAATACGCGATTGTCCAGCAATACCTTAAATCAAGCTGACCTCTCATGCTTTACTCCACTGACCCAAATCCCAAAGCCTGTTCCTGCTCTTTGAGTTGGTCTTTAAATGAGTCTTTGGAGCAGAATGATTGACAAGTGTCCTTGTTCTTACACACTTTTCTCTTAAAGGCACTTGAGGATGTCAGAGCTAAAATAATTCAGCGCTGACTGCTTTTAGGAACAATGCGTCAAGCAGGATTAATAAAAGTTTCACTCTTTTTATCGAAAGGATAGTACGCAAAATATTTTACATGTCATTACATCTCAGTAAACAACAGTGTTGGTGGTGCTTACTCCTTACTCCATGAGTAGTTCAGTGTGATCCAAGTCAACTTACTGTTACTGTAAGTTATTGCTTAGGTAAATGCTCACATTGTAAGCCACAATTTGATAATATTTTTTTGTTTTGTGACACATTTGGTTTAATATATCTACAGTGCTATGGTTATGGCTGTACTGTGTTTTTCATAGTTCAAGTTCACTCAGGACATCACCTGTTAAAGTACAGTACATTTGACTCGAACATTAGAGATACAAGAGAAACAAGAGATATCAACACAAACTCCTCATTACAAGGCATACTTTCTCTTAAGGATGAAACATATAGAAAACTACCAGCAAGTCCATAAGCCTAAACATTCATTTTTTCAATAAAATCATATTTTACAAACATACATATTATCTGTGGTTTCTCAGTGCTGACAGAGAGCGCTCAAAAACATATTTTATTTATAAAAACACATTTATTCCTGCATTTACATTTATTTTCATTCCCCATCAGTGATCAGTCTTGCAGTAGTTAAGGCAAAAGTGGCTTTTTCATTAACACCGTCCTGTGTGTGCATCTGTTTTTATGCTCTTGAAATGTTGCGTTCATGCTTGTCTTTGTGTGGTTATTGTTGCCATTTGTCTGCTGCTCAAAAGTGACGACAGACGCTGCAGAGCTTCACGTCCAGGTTTGAGAACATACTGCAACTGATTCTGATGGACCTTTACTTTTAAAACTCCTTTTTTGGATGCACATTTAAATCCAAGGCCAGCCAGGATGGGAACATGGGACACCATAGATCCAGTCAGTGTTAACAGGACACTTACATGTAACGCAACGTGCACAATGATCTCTCGTACTCAGTCTATGTGCACTTTTTTAGTCCAACGCAAAGATAGAGTCACACAAGGTGATTTTAACACAAACTGATCTTTGACCGAGTTACAAGGTCCCATCGCTCCAGTGTGTGGCCCACTCCTTTTTATGGATACCTCCTGATTTCTCGGTTTGAAACTGTGGTCGGTCCTCGCGGGGAATCTTCACAGCATGATACTGAGGCAGCTTGTCTTTGTAGTGCGCCCGACGGAAAAAGCCACACTGCACACAAAGAAAGAAAGAAAATGTTTTGACGCCGTATATTGTAGAAAACAGGGCAGTCGAGCATATCCTTAAAAGCACATGCTGCGTGTTTTAATCTTGTCCAACACACTGCAAAATCAGAAGTGCACGTTAAAATATTCTCAAGTTCATTCTAGCATCTGCGATAAAAGAGAGTAAAAACAGTTATGCCAGAATGAACTGTAGTAAAGGAACAAAGCCAGCACACAAGGAACACATCATTCTTAGGCGGGTTTTTTTACCACTTGGAGGGAGAGGAGGAGGGGAGAGCAGGCCAGAGAAGAAATATGTCTGTTATATTAAAGTTCTGTTGCCTGCTTCTCCACCTCCGAGGGCTGAACCCCCAAATGGGCACGATAGTACTCCGTCTCATAGTGTGGACGCCGCTCGCTGCGTTTGAAGAAGCCGCACTAAAGCCACAGATGACCACACACAAGGAAGTATGGGACGGGAAAACAGAGAATCACCGGAGAAATATGAGAAACAAAGAAGAGAAATATAGATACAAAAGATGAAAGGACAGATAGGATAAGAATAAAACAGTAGAAAAAAGCAGAAGGTGGCCATTTTCTTTATTCAAAACTGATTACTTTCAAGAGTGATGGCCGAGCAAAGATGAGAAATAAAGAAAGCAATACTGAACCGGATGAACTTTCAATGCTTTTACCTTCCAGAGTATGCAAACAAGTAGAGTCAGCAGCAGGATGCCAGCCAGGATGGCAATGAGGATGATCCACCAGGGGATCCAATACTGGTCGGCCAGACCCGGCTCAGGATAGATCATCACTGGGACCTGTGTATTCAATAAAAATAATGTTAGCACAGCTATTACTGTAAACACAATGCTCTTTTGTTTCAGTGGAGTACCTGAGCGGCTGCATCCTTGAGAAGTAGATGCTTAATGCTGGACTTGACTGTGATGTTGGCTCTGACCATCACCTCCAGAGCGCTTACTGCAGGAAACTCCTAAAAAACACAGCACAGAAAGACAAACGGAAACATGAACTCACTGAAAATCATTGTTTTATTTGATTAGATTAGTTTAGACTAACGGGAAAATTCACATATGATGGCAGTTCACATATACTGCTAAAATAGTGTTGGAAAATATACAAAAAGAGCATGCAATAAAAACATATACACAGCAAATTTAGAAGATAAATTAATAATAAGATGATAAGTGATAAGTTACTGTATGGACATTGTTCCCAGGAGCAGCTGTAGCAGATGGAGGAATATACTGTATAGTCTTATAGTCATACCTCGATGAAACTGCTGTCCCACAGTCTGGCTTGTATTTTGAGGACAGCCTGACCAGAAAAGCTGTGCAGGGGACACTGGAAGAGCACACATCGCGCTGAGTCCAAGAGACAGTCCTGATGGAAAGAAAAGTATGAGGGTATGATTACAGACACGAAAAAGAAGTACAGGAATGAAGTTATTTTCTGTTGCCCACATGTTCTCGTTTGATTTCTCACCAGTTTGAGTGACTTGCGCCTCTCTGATGCTGCCACAGCTGGCGTTGTTCTCCCCACACTACCTTTCGTCATCACCTGACCTTCCTCCTCTGGATGAGAGCGCCGAGTTCTCCCAGCCTGATGAAAGCAATACGTTCACTGTTACATCCATTTAAGAGAAAAACAATAACCTCGAGATATATTTAGTATAAGATGCGGCTGCACCAGGTTTCCTTTTCTCACCTTGTGATTGACAGGTTGTGCACTTGAGGAGGCGGGCAGCTTCAGAGGATTTAGGGCTCCCGTGGGACTGCAGTGATTGTCTGGATGACCTTCAAACTTCAGACTGGACGGATACAAGAGCCATTTCCCATTGGACAGCTCATGGGGCCACATGATGTTGAGGAAAGCAGAGCCCAGCGTCTGAAGTGCTTGACCTGGATTTGACACCTACGACCCAAACGTGTTTTTATGTACATCATACGGTTAGCAGGATGTGTTCATTTCCACTGTATGATCAGATTATTGTTGCATGTACTTACCACAAATTCAAACTCTACAGGGCTGCCAATGTCCTCCAGACTCGTCATGGCGCTCTCCCCCTTTACTGGTCCACTGAAGAACAGCTGATGAGGATTAGCCAGTCTAAACAAAACACAATACAGTAATCCATTAGGCAGCTGTACTGATACAATCATAGGAAAATCAATTATGCAGTGTCTGTTAAAAAAGAAACAGAAACTCAGGAAACATGGGTGCGATTGTGTGTAACATGTTCTGAGTAGGATCAGAGGAGGAAGGTTTGGCTACTCACCCACTGACAGACAGAGGGAGCTCTATCACAACTTTGGCAAAAGCTGTAACTGGGGCCAAGTCAGACTGCTCACTGATGCTGTGAATACCAACCCAAAAGGTTTTAAACATTGCAGTTATACATGATTTGAGCATCACAAAATGAACAGGCTTTGCATAATCATATATTAATGTCTTACGTGGACAGAAGAAGATCTGCAGTCAACTCTGTGGTCTCAATTGTGATGTTAGCTGTGCTCAAGCTGATGGAGAATTTCAGCTGTCAAAGAAAAGAATAATATAAGAAGCACTAATAAAATAAATAAATAAATAAATAGTGAGTATTTTGCTTTACCTTACTGTTCCTTTTGACAGGATTTCCCAGGTCACACTCCACTTGAGAGCCATTCTGGTTAGCTTGGCATCTTATCTGAAATAGCCATGATCCATACACAAACATCCAATGCTCAGAAACCTTTTAAAAGTCTTTAAGTCGTGTCACCTGTTCACATTCAGAAACGTACCTGAGGTGGGAGTCTTGAGCCGGCGTATGACAAAGTATTCGGGAGTGTTATAAGCAGCTGAGCAGCGTGGGCATCGTCTCCGTCTTCCTCGGGGTTCAGAGGGTCAGAGGGCAAGTTGGTTACTGTGATTTCCAGGACCACCACCCGCTGGTCTGACAGAGAAAACACCTGCAAGTCGTCCTCGTCTCTACAAAAACCCAACATGAAAAAAAGGACTTGTGACGATAGTGAAGGTTGCATTAATGTTACTCAAAATGGCATCTGTTTGTTTGTTACACGACAACCATTCACATTATCATATCCATCAGAGAGGAAGGCACTACTAACTTTGGCAGGGGAGTGAAAAGGTCAGAGGTCAAAGGTCGTGTTCCAAACTGGTAGCTCAGCTTCAGGTTGCTCTGGCAGATTTTGTCGCTGCCGCAACCTTCACGCAGGAAGTTTACCTTTAGGGGCAAAGCAGAAATACAAGATACAAGGATTTCTCAAAAGTGTAGTGCAGAAATAGAAAATACACCTCTATTTTTGATTAAAAGACAAATCCTGGTCTAGTCTGGGTTTTGAATGACCTCTTTTAACCTGTCGAATAGCAGTGCAGTATTGATTAAATACAGGGAGAGGACATTTGGTTTACAGACAATATTGTAAAAGGGCCATAGATGTATAATAAAAGGATATCCATTCTTCCTTTGTGTATTTGTGTTAAATAAAGTCAAAACTAAAACAGAAAAAATTACAGCTCTGGGAGTAAACTTTCGAACAACAATGTGCAGACAGAAGCTCATAAAATTAATTCTCCTCAGAAAACATTTCAGGTTGTGTTTTTGGTGCCAGACCTCAGAGTGCAGAGTGTTCGAGGGGGAAACACTGAGCACAGGAGCCAGCTTTTCCAGCTTCTTGGCTCCTGAGTGTCTGCGCGGAGGCACCGGTTTGATAGTGTGGGTAATAGCCAATGAAATGGGACGCAGTTTGTCACGGATGTTCTCCTGTTCACAAAAAAAGACACAAAAACAACACTCAGCACGTTCTATAATGTTGTTTTCCAGGACTTTGATAACAACGGTCACGGACATGGAGCTGGAAGGTGGCAGTGGTGCACACGTGATGCTTCTGTTGATGCAGCTCCACTTCCTCTGTTTGTGTGTACTCCGGCTCCAGCGAGCTGCGGCCCAAGAAGTTCACTCGATGAGGAAGTCCCAACTTTCTACGCTCTGTGTCAGCTTCAAAGTGCACTACGAGGGCTGTAAGGACGAGAGAGTCTACACTTTAGAGGGCAATGCATATGTTGAGAGACCACAGTGCTGCCATTTTATGATAATGATGTAAAACATGACACGCAGATAAGCTTACTTCCTGTAAATAGAAATGCGCCTGTCACTGAGAGGGGTCATGTGAAGTCCTAAGACAAGTAAAAAAAAGTGACTTACTAATGTGTGGGGAGTAGTGCTCTGGGTGGGCTGTGAAAGTGAAGCAGGCCTTGACGTCCACACTGAAAGAAGAAGACAGAAACTGGTTTGAAAGAAATCACAGCTAATGTTGGAAAAGATGAATGTGTGAGTTTGATGTTTTCTTACCAAACTCCCTCTCTACCCTTGCAGTTATGATGGCCCAAGTCAATATACTGGGGATCAATAGACAGCTCTCTGACCACGTGAATGACTGGCCGTGACCTTCATAAAAAAATACAAACACTGAATTAGAGGATCAACATTTTTAATGAATTACCAAAGATTTCAGCACATACTACTTTCCCTTCTCTCACCCATGTTTCATATGGACCCTCTTTGTCCATTAAAGGTAAAAATGCCCAAAATAGTTTCCAAAGAATGTTTTTTCAACATAGGAAGCTTCATACCTCTATGCTGTACATCACTGTCCAAAATAACAAACCCTTAAAGGAATGTTTCTCACCTGAAGAGCACCACAGAATCGTTCAGGGACCCCACGGCCAAATCGGGGTAGTGATTTTTATCTATATCCAAACCTCCGGAGATGGAATATCCAAAACGTCTCACGTCAAAGTCCCGTCCGTCCAGCACCTGATGACAAAAGTCTGATGAGTGAATGTAATTACCTTCACGAACTTACTGCCTACATGAAATGGACCTCTCACCTGAGCTGGTTTTGTTTCTATCCCAGAATCTGAGCCTCTGTAGATGAAAACCTTGCCATCTCCATCAAAAGGTGCACCCACAGCGATATCTATAAAGAAAGATGAAATGATGACGTTTCAAATCCACACAAATCCACTTTAAATAAAATACACAGGCTGGTCTTCACCTCCATATCCATCTTGGTCCAGGTCTCCAATGTTGCTCACTGTCATCCCAAACATGGAGTCATACGTCCCGTTGAGTCGTATGGGCCGTGAATGGTCATCCCAGTGACCAAAAGGATTCAGGTAAACGTAAACAGCTCCACCAATCTCAGCCTTACGGTCAAAGAAATTAGGAGCTCCCACGATCAGGTCTGTCCAGCTGAATGAGGACAGCAAAATGTAACCGTCTTCCATTTCTAAGTGGAAGCCTTAAGAAGTTGAGGCAGATTTAAAATCTCACCCGTCCTTGTTGAGGTCGGCGGTAGCTACAGAGTACCCAAATGAAGACGCTAACTCCTCTCCCCAGAAAATGTGCTGTGGCACCAGTCTGTACACGTTGTCCTTGCGCAGCAGCACCACAGCCCCGGTGTGGTTAGCCCTGGGTGCACCAGCCACAAAGGTCAGCTCCCCAAGGCTCATGATTCCCATCGCCGAGTCCACTGAGAAACCTATGAATATAGATGCAGCGATGCCAAAGTGGAGGGGAAGGGGGGCGGGATGGGGATAGGTCAAAGGTTAGAAGTGACTCTGTACCACAGCATCTCATCCCTCCTCAAAGAAGCATGTTCTCCTCGTCTTGTTACTAATGAAATGTGTGCTTTAAGTGGCTATTGATTTTATGCCAAAGTCATGATGGGGCTAAATGTCCAGTGTGCTGCATTGCTGCTCCAGGGGAAGTCTGACAGAGCTGCAGCAGGTTGTATTTCAACTGCTTAGAGCCAAACACTTAACAGAAAGAGATGTATTGGCCTTTTGTAATGCCTCATAGCGTTCATGATGCCCCCACTCTGTATCTGTGGTGGGTGTAGTATGTAAACACAGTGGCTGGACATAAATCTGATTTACAGCCTGAAGCTGTTCCTCCTTTGTGGGAGTGCACAATGTGAAAGTGCATGTTTGTGTCTGCAGGAATGTGAGGATGTGCCTGTATTTTAATCAGGAAAAGCAACAGTGCAAGAAAAGCAAAAGGGAGGTAATGATGTGTGCGTGTTTGCTTTGTTGGTATTTTCTTATCAAGCTGTGAAAAGTTGCACATGGTTTATAAACATCAACAACATTTCACACACAAAACCTGAAGCAACCGCATGCATTTGCTTCGTTGGTTTGAAACATGCAGACAGTATGGATAATCTATCCGGACACGACGGAGGGCATTTGTTAGTCCTGAGTAAACATGCACGACGAGACAAAACAGAGACAAACAGTGAGCAGCTCCAGGGTGACAGGTGTGGAATGCAACAGTGTGCGTTAAAACTACCGTAAAGAAAATGCAACGGGAACGAGGTGCTACTTTTTCCACAAAAGGTGGCTCTTCACACACGAGATAGTCACATGGTCAAGTGTGTAAAACTAAATGGGGACTGTAAGCTTAATGCTGGAACTTTTTATTGGGGAATGGGTGGGTTTCATCTGCTTTTGGGGCAAACAGTGGCAATTTAACAGCCTCTCTTTTGACTGTTAAAGTTTTTTTGTTCTTGTGTTGGCGCATTCAGCTAAACCAAGACTGAAGATAAAAAGTGCAAATGCTGTTTCCTCCAAAGCAAGTAAATTACAGTTTATGGAACACATTACATTAGCTTTCCCCACATTTTTATTTGCAACTGTGGTGACTTGGATGTGAAAAAACCTCCTGAAATGTTTACATATTATTATATTGTAATATATGTATGTACTATATGTCATCAACACTGAAATAGCGACAGTGTCTCTGAGGTTTTAGTCGCATGCACAGGTGTCATCATTGGACCGGGATCAATGGGAGCATGTGAGTTATAAATGAAGGCTAAAACGCCATGTGGGAATTAGTGTTGTCAAGGAGACGGCTCAATACGGTGAGTGGGAGGGCAGCGGGCTTCAAGGTATGTGAATGAAGAGATTTATAGAGGAGCTATAGGCCACACTTGGTAAAAAGGGAAAAAACACAACCCTTCAGTGACAGCAAACAGGTGCTGAAACACACTACAGACAATGGCTAGAACAGATACTACGTTGTCAGTAAACATATGCTTATTTCTCTAAATGGAGTTTAGTCCACCGCTAATGTTAAAGGTAACTACAAATAAAAAAGAAAGTCCCACCCTATTACCCTGCAAAGCTTCTCACATGCAGAAACAAATTTGCCCATCAGACAAAAGACATCTATAGACAACACTGGAGAAGTGTTTACACCCTGCTGCTTCTCAAAGAGACAGCCATCTTGTTAGAAAATAAGCCAAAACTTGTAGATGCTACTAAATGGCTGTCTCTTTCTAACAGCAAAGTTGAACAAGAACCCACAGAGAATCCAGACTAAGATCTAGATTAGACATGACGGGTATTAGAAGAAGACAGTAGGACTATCTCCACAAAAAGCCCAGTCCGGTTCAAACAGCAACAACAACCTCACGCCTACAAACCTAAGTAGCTATTATGGGCTACATCCTCAAACGGTGTGGGTCGGCTGGAGGGCTCCAGAGTTTTGTACAGCAGTGCATCTTCAATGGGGCTAGCCATGAACAAGAGCCCTATGGCCCGGGACAGAAGAGAGTAGAGAGAGGGGCAGGTGGAGGGGGTGATGGGGTGATGAAATGGTGAGGGCAAATAAAGAGTGAAAAGAGAGAAAGAAACGAGGGAGAGGGAAGTGCAGGTGAGATGAGCTGTGCTTGATTTGTGTTTTTGTTTTTGTGGTGTCTCAGCGGTTTGTTCCTGTGAAACCACTGTGTCGCATGGAGAGAGACATTTCAGGCTCAGACGGATCCCTCATGTTGGCATTGGATGGGTTTTTCTTGTCTGGGATGAGAATCAAATTGGGATAATGTCATCCTTAGTCCTGCTTCTGAAAGGGAGCGGAATACTCGGAAAATGTATTCTCCATTTGGTCTGGGACAGCCACGCTATTTAGTCCCTGTGTTACCAAAAACATATCACTTACTTCTCCTTTAAGGGGAAATGATCCAAACGTCTGACTTGGGATGGCATCATCATGCATCTCCGAGCCAGACCCTCAGACATGTCTGACATCCACCCACTTTGACATGAGAAAGTATTTCAGATGTGGGTGGAGCCATAGTTGGAGCTTTGTGACTCAGACTGAGAGTCAGCCAGACATAATCTGCAAGGAATAACAGGGATACCAAAAACATGGTTCCCGAACAGGCCGGAGGCAGTTGTTGGCCCCGCCTTAGGGTCCCGTCTGAGCACTGGTGGTCTCCCCCCGGCCCTCTCTTTCTCCTGTGCACAAGCAGCAGTGAGTAGGGAGGGCAGGTCCTACCCAGGTAACTGTGGTAGGGCACTGGGATAAGCTGGGCATTCAGCTGTTTCTGATCTGCCACCTCGTACGGCCCGTCGTCATAGAAACCGAGGTCAAGCAGAGTCTGGTTTAGGAGCTGGACACGCATCTCGCCTGGAACGGAAAAAAGTGAGGGCACGGCAAAGGAACAACACGACAACAGGACTCTTTTTAAGCAAAATACACATGTTCACACAATGTATACAGACAGATACAACTTGGATCAATTATCTCTTTAAACACCTTGTGTAGCTTTTACCTGATTGAGCCTCTTACTGTCCCCTCAAATAAGGTTTTAAAAATACCATTTGGTTGAGTACAGCACAGTATGGATTGTGTGTGACAACAACACTTAAATCAATCCACTACATCACTGTGCTTTCTCTAATTAAGAGCATGCCCCTGTTTAACATAATTTCTGTATCCAATTACCAGATTGGTTTGTAAATCAATTTATCTTTTCAGTTGCACATCTACAGTCAGTAGTGCAATCATAAAGACCATGTTATGTCACGTTTCTCCAAAGAGAGTGCAAAGCAATGGTTGAATCATCTTACTCTATGGCATGATATTAATATTCAAATGTATCTTTATTGTGATGTGAATATACACAAAGCTCTAGTGTTAATGTACCTTTCCAGTTGTATGTCCCAGGAGCCCCAAACAGAATAAAGTTGTTGTCGGGCGTGAAGCTGACAGACATGCCCTGCTGACAGAAGCCAAACTGCTCGTGTCCCTGTGGACGGCCCTCGCAGAACTTCCACTCCCCTCCGTCCAGGTCGTCCCGTTCAGTCAAGTCCTCGCTCAGGACGTAGCAGCGTCCAATGGGATCCCTGGTCTCGGAGGGTTGTTTCACCCGCTGCCTCAGCTCGTACAGGTGAGCACAGGTCTGGTGAGTTACAAAAATGCAGAATTAAAAATAATAACGAGGCTTATTTGTGCATGTTTTGGATGATCTCAACTTACCACAACCTTCCCTCCAATGCCTTGACTCTTGACCGTGACTCCCAGCCATTGGTTGTCTTTGCTCTCTTTGTCGACACTCACTGATGGTTAACATAAAAACAATTATATCATAACTCCTCATTAAAATCATTTACAAACTACTTTTAAAAAACAGCACATTGTAAATTCCAAGTAAAAAAACACAAATGTACCTTCTCCATCGATGTCCACTCTTTCGCAGTCATATTCCTCTGGTGAGATTGGACATCTGAACAGTGCCCCTGGTCTGCTTCCCAGCAGTGGCCCCTGTCCTGCAGCCTGTGGGGCCCCCACCAAGATCCTAAGATGTCACAAGAGTGACATTTGATTGTGAGGCAAAATACAACGATTTCAAAAGTGACTCTCCCTCACACTGAATAAATGTTCCATGAAACATTTCGTATGTTATCACAACATGTACAGTGTTACCATCATGTTTAAATAATTGACTTGGAGCTTCACTGCACTTTGTCCTTACCTCTGTTTCTGTTGCTATGTTGTCATTTCTATGTTGGCAAGGAAAAGTTTTATTCTCAGTGAGGTGCAGGCCGATATTTTGGGGCCAGAGTCCCTGCCCTCTGCCTTATTAGGACAGCCTGATTCAGACTAGGATGCTATTTAAAAACCTAACGTTGAGCCACATTCCACCTAACACTGTCAGCCTGGGACATGTTCATGAAAGTGAGACATGGAGCAACAACCAGCACAAAGACAAAAGACAGAGAAGCTGCTACTGTGAACTTCCAGCTAAATTAAAGTTTGTACATGTTGTGTTAGCCAAGTTCCCATGGTGCACCACCCTTGTCATATCTACCTTGTTATTGGGCGCATGCTTAAATTAGCAATGTCTGTGGCTGGGAACTATTTTGCCTATAAATACAATGTAGCAAGCTGATAGCACTAACAGAGAAACAGACGTAGGGCTAGTTGACTGCACATGCTGCCTACTTTAGCTCACTCACTTTGTAGTGAGTCTTTGTACACAATTAGCAGTGGCAAAAATCACATGATTATGTGTCATCATTAGTAATGGGGTTTTGCATAAATATTTAAATTTGTCACATATTATATGATTTAAATCCTGTGTTTGAGTAACATTGGAGAAATGGTGCCAAAAATCATGAGAAGAAAATTATATATGAGTATGAAGATGTCACTTCCATGTTCTTCTACAGGACCAAGATATTTTTGAACAATATTGACCATAAAAAAGAAAAACTGTGAAAGTAAACAAGCTTAAAAAAAAGCATCTCAACCAGTCCTCAGAATGCCTCTTGGTTTGCCATTAATCCCTGTCCTTTTCAACTTTAATGCTAGTTTAAAAACCTCTAAAACCTTAATTTTCTAATAATATATAGTTGTAAGGTTACTGTTTTACTCTAAAAGGAAAACCTAAAAGTTCAACATAAAACCAGAAGCTACATGTAACAGTAGCTGGCCTGTCTGACACCTCACATATAAACACTGACGTTACTATTACCACCCAGGCTGCACTTTCTATTTTTGCTCTTCTTTTTTTCTGACAAATGCTGTTGAGGAGCAGTAGTGCATAGCTCAGGGACGATCCTCTTCGTCCTGATGAGTGAACCCACCCAAACAACACCCACAGGACTGAGACTACCGTGTTCATAATGGCTGCTACACTCGACTGGTGGTCCACACGACAAAGTGGAGTTAATGCAGACATGTTGGTCGATACTGATCAAATCTACATTCCTGTAGTCTCTGCTTTGTCTTCAGGAGTAGTCCCCTCCCACATTGGCAGAAGCAGATGCAGGTGTCATGGTTTGAGGGTGGGAGGTCTGAGGGGGCAGTTGTATCCTGTCCCCATTTTATCTAATCATAAACTGAACTCAGAAGCTTAGGTTTGTTGTCCATTAGAGCGTCGCTTTTAATCCATAAATAAAGATTACCCATGACAGACAGGTGCAAATATTCGTGATATGTCGTCATAGGTGACTAATGCGCTCCTTTGTCAGACCTTTGCCCCTTGTTTGGATCTCACGTCGTTGTTTCCCATTGAGTCAGAAATCACAGTCCATTTGGCAGAGCTTGTGTTTCAGCGAGCCCACATCGGACGTGCAGCTGAGGTGTGTGTGCAGCTGCGGGTATGTCCCTGAGCCCGGGGCAGATAGATGAGTGTTGAGTGTGAGCGCGATGGTGTCTGGTGAGATACGGGTTCATGTCAGCCGTAGTGGATGAGATCAGATGAACAGTGAGTGTTTTAGTGTGATTTACAGGACATTCCCAGGCCCTGAGATTAGATCAGACATATGTTCACCAGTCACTGACACACTGATTGAGACAAGAGACTACTGACTTTAAATCTCAAGGGGATAGTCCTTGTTTTATAGCGGGTTTTATATCACTCTTCAAAATAGAAACCGGTGTAGGTTCCTGTTCTTGTTCCTGTTGCTACAGGTGCCCAGAGAAGACAATCTGAGCACTCATGGCGGAGAAGAACACTCTTTTCAAGCACATATTTTACAGGAACATTAAAATGAAGGTTTAGGTTTGTTCAAAAACAAGGGCCTGTCCCATTGTTGTTCACTTGCTCTAAAAAGGAGAAGCATGAAGCGCAACATTGAAAAAGATCTAAATATTGTAACATAAACTGGAAAATTTCTCCCCAGTTGGGTTTGAAATGACACTTTGAAAAGCCCAAGAAAGCAAATGTTTGTGATAATGGCACAAACAGACCTCATCAGGAACGCAAAAAATAAAGTTGTATGTGGCATTACCCTCCACTGGCACAAAACCAAACTATTTCTGCTGCTTGGCACAGCACAAATAAACGCGTTCAATCACAGTGGATGTTGTCATATGTGGAAGTATGTGCATTGACCCTTGCATTCATTTTTTCTCACAGTCTGGTCACACCTCCCCCACCTGAGTCCCATACACATCCCCCACCATCAGGAGTCACATCCATGTGCAGCCTCACGGACTGACAGTGAGACACAAAACAACCAGTAATGCACTGGACAATAAAGGGTTTCATTGGAAATTTGGGAGGAAACAGAAATAGGTTTTGGAATATTTCTTTTCTGGAATTGAGACTAGAACCTCGTAATTCGTGGTGGTCTTTGATTAAAAAAATAATGGTTAAGAAGCATTTCCACACATGCCAGTTACAGAGCAACCACAACCTAACCTTTCCTGGGAACATTTCAGTCTTGGGTAAATAAATTTTGTAAACTGCTCCAATGTTAATGAAAAATGTGGTTCTTGATGACCACACTCTTTTCAACATTTGTTCATTGAAGACCATTGGAAGACTCCTGCTCTCTGTGGCTGTTGGGGATCAGCATGGGGGCCAGGGGTGTTTGGGTCTTTTATTGTTATCCTTAGGCCAGTCTATGACCTCTGACCTACATGTTTATACACACGCACTGCAGCAAGAGTGTGTAAGAATGCTGAGAGTATAAAATGTGTAAGCAGACGGCAGAAGGCAGTGCAACAACTGTGTAAACTCTGGATTGAGAGTGTAGCCTGTCCAGCAACGTCCACAGTGACAACTAGCTCATAAAAGAGAGAAAAAACTGCCTTTACAGCTGCCTACCGTTTCTCCGTTCGATTACACTGACAAGAAAACAGCAGCTGAGAATGGTGACGGGGCAGTGACTCATCAAGTTCTTCAACAGCTCAAAAACTCTCAAAAGTCTCACTCACTAAAGGGTCAGACAATGAATTATAATGGTTTAAAACAGAGACGGAAACAGCTGCCAGCCTGTGCAAAAATCCCTTTGGGAGATTGTGCTATACTGCCCTCCGATGTGACTCCACTTCCTGTTGAATATATGACATCAAAGACATTTCAAGAGGGTGTCAATTAATCATAAATAGCTGGAACACTACCAAGTGACTCAAACAATATGCTTTCCACAATAGAGGGCGATTGTAACCCCATCCGGAGGACACATGCATCTTTAAATACCCTATAAGCCTGCCACCTGCCCCACCAGCGATCAATAAGAAGCCAGCCATTTCCAGGCAGAGATGGAGTAATGACTGGCCTCGGGTCCAGAGTGTTAAAAGGACACAACCCTACACCATCCCGACCCTGTTCCTCTTTATCTCGCCCCAATCATTATCCACTCCATCCACTTATTGATCCGTCTTGTTCTCTTTTATTTTAGCCGTCTCAAGTTTCACTTCTATTTGAAGAGCTCTTGCTTGACTTTTTCTTCTTTTCCTGTAAATCACTGCAGAGTGTCACATTTCAAAGTTTTGATAAATCCTGCCAATCTTGTATCTCAAACCCACTCTCGAACTTCGGATTTGTGAATAACAGTGCTCAGTCTTTATGAGGCTTCTTCACCAATCAGAACATACAAGACATACGAGCACGCTGTCAGGCTGACAAACAAATCCCTTAATGGCCCTCACATACGTGCCCCCTCGGGTCAACTCCGTGTCCGTTTAAACTGACCTGACTTAGATGGATTGCAATATAAATCAGCTGTCTTTGACGATGAAGGATATTGATCAAGAAGAAACGCATTCCTTGATTACAGTGTATTGTGAAATTGCATTGACAAGTAACTGTAGGATCATCTCATTTAAAGAGAAACATTATATTGCAATGTGGTATTTACAGTATCTTCATTCTTCTGCTGAATCGGAGCTCAACGGTTCACCATTGATCTCACAGGAGGTCAGTAAAAACATATATATATATAAGATTGTCACATCTACTGCTGTCTTTAACACTGCTGATGCAAGATGTCTCTGGATGTAATTTCCTGCCTCCCATGGTCTATTGTGTCTGTATCAATGGCAGTAGTGATGCTATCAGCTGATTGATTAAACTTCCACTAGAATGCATCGGTCTTGCCCACGGTCTCACACAAAAACCTACATTTAATCAAAGCAAAGGTCCGCCATGATTTATTCATCCTTCATCCCTGCAGCTCCTATCCCTATCACACCCTGTACCCCACCCCCACCTTCATCCCCATCATACAATATTCACAGCCCGTTGGACCCGACTCAAGCTGTGACTCTTATCAAACATGCATTAAAGCAAACACCTAATGACAGTTTAGCTGACGGTAACTGACACTGCAACAAAACGTGACAAAAGACTTGGATTTGCCAAATGCACAATCAGCTCCTGGTTGCACGGCCAAATGGAGGAGATTTCTGCCTCTCTTTCGAAGTTGTACGCTTCCCCCTGACGCTGCACATTATCCCTCTGCCTTCAGTAAGCACGTGGTCCGCAGAGCAATATTTCTAAAAGCTTTTGGCCGGGGCAGCGCCGCTTCCCACCGAGCTTTTGTCCGCACTACACAGGCCGGTGGAGGAATGGAGGAATGTTAAACAGACAGAGAGTAAATGGATTCACTGAAGTGCGTATGTGGCTGAAAGATTGTAAAAGCCATGTTCAATACCCTTTGCTCTTCCCGATCTTGCAAATAAATAAGAGCTGCAAAAAGCCGAGTTCCTACAGTTACAAGGCTTTCACATGAATGGCCTCTGGGAGATTTAACAACAAGAGTTACTGTGGGATAAACTAAAAAAAGACGAAGGGGACAGCGAGAACGATCATGAATTGAATTAGTGAGGGAAGAGGCGAAGGTTCATTCCTGAGTCTTAAGCTGAGGCTTAAAAAGCTGCCTTCAGTTGACCATTTAAATGCAAATTAGCCTCAGAAATTTGTCATTGTGTTTAAAATGCATCAAACTGTTATCCTTGGGCCTATTTAATCATATTTTCATGTTGTCAGACCAAATATGTGTTACTTAGAACACTGCTGGTAAAATGCTTGACACAAATAAATATTAAAGACCTCTTTTGGATGGCACTGCTTGTCAATCCTTTGGTATCTCTTTTACCTTTTGGAGGTCATCCAAAAATCAACTTCTAAAGCTCCACTGCTGTTTTGAAGCTGTGTTAATCAAGCCTTGAGTTCAGTGAGAGGATTTGTTCAGCTTCACAAAGTTTAAGAACCTGCTGCCTGCCTTGGAAATGACCATACGCACCGCCACAATGAGGCCAAGTATTCTTCCATAGGACAAAATGAAATATACAGAAAAATTCACCAAATGCATAAGGGAGACCGACATTGTGTGATTTTCAAAGGAAACAAATGTCCGCACATTGTTGCCGCTTTATCTGTCCAGTATCACACCAAATGGGGGAAGGCTTGAATGTGGTCTGAATAGCCACGAAGCACAATAGAAGTCTTTGAGGGCAACATAGAGATCCTTCAACGAGAAACAATAACAGATGATTTGTGACCTATTTCAGAGGAGCCCAGCACAAAAACCCCTCAAAAACAACCCTCAAAAGCAGAAATGTCTCCAACAAAGCAATGTGAATATCTGACACACAACTGTAAATCTAGAAGCTTTCCAACTATGGCTTAGGGAATATTTACTGTCAGTGAGGCATAGATTGATGTATGGAGTATGGAGTGTGTATATATGGAGTGATCTAATCCCTAAAGGCAGTGCTTCTGGTGTCCAACATTCATGAAACTATATCTTTATCATTTCTTTGGTGGCGTTATCTATTTGCAAAAGGTCTAACAGTGGAGAGATTAAGCTCGGGGGGCTCCCTGTCTTCACCAGGCACTGAACTATTAGCGGAAGCACTTCTCATAGCAGTATAAATAGCAGACGCACACATAACTCAGACTCAAATACCCTCTCATGTCATCCTCTCGTCTGGCATCAGTAGCTGCAAAATAATCCCACCTCGGTTGAGTTCGGTGGCTCCGCTTCATGAAAACAATGAAGCGAAATAATGTAATGTAATGTAAGGATTGACTTTTGTTTTCCTTTAAGTGTGTCGTACTTTTTCTTGTCACGTGGTTTGACCTATGCCTTGGCCTCTGCTTTTGTAGTAAAAAAGGATTGTAACATTTCAGGCAGATATTTACTGTGCTGTACGTTTGCCACAGACAGCAATGGTCATACAGTTTTTATTTCTGGATCTACAATCTCACTACCGCAGTCTATTATCTTGTCTGTGACCTATTAAGGATGCAGACATTTGTTTCATATAAGCAACTGTTCTAATTCTCAGCCAATTCATGCACAAAGGCCATGAAAGTCTACCAGGGTGACGGTATGACTAAGTCGACTTGGAGAGCCACTTTTATGCTATTTGGTGTGATACAGCGGTGAGTAATCACAAAGGTGATCAAAGTGGGCATATCATTTTCACCACTGACTGAATTGGCATATACAGACAAAGAGGGAAAACTGTATGGCCACAGGTGACTGAAACCCAAACCTCTCGAACACAAAGAAAAGATGTGTCAGTAGCTTCTAATTACAATCCGTTTCAGGCAATTGGTTTGAAGAGCAGAGATAATAAAAGAACCATCTTGGAAACATAACTCCCTGGCAGACATATTGTTGAGGGTACTATCGTCATGTATAATAGAAATGCATTATTCAGACAGGAAACATCATTACTCTAGAGGTTAGAAAGTGTACAACATAAGCTTTTAGAGCAAAGAAAACTATGCACAGTGACATAGTTGTGATATCATAGCCATACTGGCAAGAGCATTAATCACCCAATGCTTTTCCAGTAGCTCACATCAGCACATCACTTTATTGACTTCCCTCTGGCAGGTAACGCTGGTGTAGCATAAGCGTTTTTCTCATGAGGACCTCACTGGATGCACTTTGAGACAGTAACGGCTGGGTTTGTAGGCAGAAGTTCCAGGAATGCTATGGGGCACAGGGCAGGTTTTAGAGGGGTGACTGTCTGTGCCTCTAATGCTGATGTCATTGGCCTGGTCTTAAGAGGCGTCAGGATGACTCTGGCGCGGGTAAACTGAGGAGCCACCGGTTAAATATGGAGCACAACGACAGGAACACACAGTGGAATAAGTTTAAAGGATAATAAATAAAGATGTGAAAGCAAATACAGAGTGAAACTTCAGTATAAATGTCAGAGATCCATAATGCTGATGATCTTTTTCAGATTCTTCTTTTTGAGAAATAGAAATGGCGGTCGGCACAGCATTTGTTTGCTTTCCTAAAGTCTGCCTGAACTGCGACACCATGACAGGTGCCTTTTCAACAGAATTACAAATACAGTCTTCCTTAGCTTTAATGTAGAGTTTTCATAATGTAGAGTGCACTTAAAGTCTGTTATAGATAAGAGGCAAACTAATACTCATTGCCTCGACATGATGAAGCACCATCATTCATCATTATAAGAAATAGAGTTTCCTTTGTTCCCTCATTAATAATAAATGCTGCAGCAAAGGTAAATTGAGGCCATTTTCTATGTGCAGAAAGTATTTACAAGCAGATCTGTTGCTATCATTTATTTATGCTCTTTGTAGGACAGGAATAGGCCTAAAGTGTATTCTAGTCACACTGACTGATACGGCCAACAGCTGCTGGCAAACGACACATCTGTGAACAAACACTCACTTAGACAAGCAAACACACTACTGCTCATGCATATGGCCAAGTACTCCACTGGACACCACTCACTAGACATCAGGAATACTGATTAGACCGGCTGCAGTCACGTTCAGGCTGAAATGGCTGCTGATTCAGCAACCTGCTCGAATCTGCTTACAGTAAATCATTGCCAGTAAACTGAGTTCATATGATAAAACAAAATATGTCATCTTGAACAGATAACTCTGTTGCAGGAAAGAAAAGCTGACCCTGTAAATCACTTGTGTCCCATTTTAGTTTCAAATACTCTCACAATATACCGACTAAATGAAACGTGCTGTGAATAGCAACAGCGGAGTCAAATTTGGACTCGAACCCAAAGGTGTAACTTAGGACACATGGGACACGCTCAGGGTCACACTCACCAGTTTTGTGGCTCTGGAGTAAGCTGCTGATGAAGTGCAAGAGAGAAACCAAAAAAGGTGCCCCGGTCTCCGAGCTTGTGCAGTGTGTGAGTTGTATCCAGGTTAAAGCCCCAGACCTGGCTGAACAGAGTCAAGAGAATAGTAGTCCACTGTAGAGGTGACAGAGAGACAGCTTGTCCCACTGGGGCTGCCATAGTGGGGTGCAGAGGGGTCCTTATGCAGGGCAAGTTCACTATAAGAAGAGTCTTTCTAGAGGCTGGAGGTGAATTCAAAGAGGCAAATCCTGAGTGGGTCACCTCTCCTCGCCTCTGTGGATGCCTCCCTTGTCTCCAAACCCCTCCAGGCTCTGCGGTGCGGGCTCTGTCCGTTTGCTGCTGTCAGTCTGAGAGCGGGCTGTGAGAATGTGGCTATGGTGGTGGCTACAATGTGCATGTGCGCCTCCCCCTCCTTGTCTGGGCTCGAAGAGAGACAGAGGACAAGTGCCTTGAATAGCCCGCTCACTCCTCCCTCTCCCCTCTCTCTTTTAGTCCTCCCACCCACCCACCCACCCAGCAGCAGCACCCCCACCCCTCTCTCAGCTGACATCAACACTCAAGGGACTGCTGCCAAAATACCAGGCAAGGTTGTCAAGATACTTGGAGGCCATTGAATAAAGAGAGCCGGGTGAAGAGACACCAGACTGTTTTATCTGTGACGTTCTGTTCAAGTTCACACGGTCTAAACTGATTTTTCTTCTGAGACACTTGTTGGTGCAGGTGCATGTCAGTCTGAAGAACATAAAAGGAAGTATGGAAGTTTTTGAACTCATCCTTGACAGTACACTTGATGAGGCACTGATCTGGAATGAATCCTGGAGACAAAAGAAGTCTAAACCTACACACTGACCCATGAAACTTTATTGCTGACCTACGGTTCCTCTGAAAAGGGATAGTGGCAGCGATGTATGAACTTTGACAAAACGATAAGGTGCAAAACACTTGGGTACTCACTTGGATAACTGCAAACTTGAAAATAGTTATTTGCCATCACATGTGGTCTAATGTTGTGTCATGAAGTTGCTGCGAATTGTGTAAAAATAAAAACAGTGTTTGCAGAAAACGGTGAACTTTCTTGTGGACTTTTCATGATGGGCATCTATTCTGTTTTACTCAGCAAAATAGTTGTTCTTCCGACTCAAGTGGCAGCTGTCACCTCAACTGTTAACCGCCATAAACCTCACATACAGCAAAGTGAAGAGGTGCATGCCAACAACTCAAGGAAACCTCAGAGGAAAGGCTTTAATAACTTCATTACACATGACTCTTGAGCTTCTACAATCTGCAGTTGAAGAAAGAGACTTTGAGGAATGAGGATTAAAGTTGGTGTAAGATTAATGTCTCTAGCCACTTGTGTCAGTGTCCAAAGACTAAATTACTTTCATGTGATCCGCCTGGGATCCTCCGCCCTGAGTTTCAATAAAACATGTGGCTTTTAAAAGTGGGGTTTCTTGAGATACTTTGGGAGTATAGTTTGGGACAGTAGACAGGACAATTGGCATTGGAACTTTAGCATGTACTGCATTTGCTTGAAGTATATTTCAATCTAGACTCCATTTGACTGACTAAATATAAAACATGCCAAGTGCAAATGCACAGAACAAGGTAAAGCAGATTACCTGCAGTTTTTTCAATTCACATTATGGATATTATTCACACTTTGCCAGTTTTTGTAGACATTTTATAAATGTGTGAAAAAAGAACACTGAGTCTCAGTCCAAATTAGGCAAATTACCATAAAATGGTGGAAGTGTCATGATGAAAAGGATCATGTGGCCAACCCTCAAGCTTCCTCACTGGCAGCTGATCCCATGATCCATCATTCTTAACATTTAACAAATCAGCTCAAATAAAATAAGATTTGAATTGCATCATGCTAGCGCATGCGTTTTTCCTCTAATTAACTGTTTTGACTGAACCCTTTGAAGTACATCAGGATAAAGGTACCACATATCTACTGTTGATTAATATAAATGTCAAATTTTAAATGATGGTGGAAACTTGTTATCACTTATCCCTGGTAAAGGAACAGATCTAAAAATACTGCAAGATAAACAATGTTGGTGTGTTGCAGAGTTTGGCATGTCTGTATCTGGAGCATCTTGGCCAGAACAAGGGAATGTCAGAAGCTGTTCCCACATAATGATCTCGTAAATAAGGCTTGGATTTGTATCTAACACCAATCAACCCAGTCAAACTGATGTCAGAAAGCATAATTTTTGTCAGGGCAATGTAAATATGAAATCCTTAATTTGAGAGATAAGAATAAAAAAGGATTCTGCAGAACACAAGGAAAGGAAATATGCAATTGTGTAGAAAAAACACAGAAAGATTTTTAATGCAGCTCAGGCACAAGGCCAGACATGAATGCCTTGGAATAGAACAATGCTGGGTCTGAAAAAAGATAGAAGAGAAAAAAGCAAGGTTTCTTGCTGCACGGTTGGCTTTAATGATTATCTGCTGCATCGGCCATGACACTAAAATCTTTACAGGAGCAGTCCTCATTAGCAGTCCGAGCCACACTTCAAGGATAGAGGCTATTTTAGACGGCAAGCAGCCGTCATATGGACAGGGTCATATCCACTTTCAGACCCACACCTCCACAGCTGGGATAGCTGCGCTCAGCACTATTACTGTATTGATTAATGGATAGCATCAGATGCTGTACACGAGAGTGCTTCTGGTTATTAGTGGATTAAATGAAAGCACGGTTTACCTGAAAACTGTCCCATAAAAGGGAGCAAGAGTTGAGTCAGTTGAGCACCTGAAGCTACTGAAGTATACTTGTAATAATAAATTGACAAAGACTATTGTAGCTTAAAGAGAACAAACTTTATGACTATTTCTTTAAAAAAAATGAAATCAAAATCAATCTCCTACCACAAAAATGCTATTTTTTTTGCATAATAATATTTAATATAGTATTTATTTAACATTAACTGGTGTAACCACTAGAAACCAGTGGACCTCAAAATTATAAGTAAAATAGGCGACCTCTAGTGGTTGTGTTGATTTAAAACAGGCAAGAAAAAAGTAACAAAAATCTTTAACTCCTCTTATATTAAGACAACAAACATGAAACCAACCTAAAGTTAAGCATACAAATACACCACTTGTTTACCCTAATAAAGCGTATAAACTTAATGTTCATATAGAATATCCCCATGAAAAGTAGCACGACTGAAAATGTAAAAGCAGTAGAGCACCTTGAGAGGGCAGTGCAGATTTGTGAACAATGCTGTAAACTCAGAAACACACATGTACAAATGTCTTTTTCTGATGTCAGTCACTTGTGATCATATCCAGGAGGACAGTACGCAGGGTTGAAAGGCTGTTGTGTGTTTCCATCTGTCTGCTGAGGTAAGTAGTACATTGAGTTGAGTGGAAAGTAACCAGGGTCCGCTACAAGACAAAACATAGATAAGTTACGTATGAAAAGTGCAGGCAGATGTTATAAAACCTGCTCAAATAAACTAAACTGTATAATAGTACCGCCCATATCAGTGGCATTGTTGGGATTATCTATAACTTTACTTAATAAGCAACAAAATATCCTAGTGCTACTGATATGTAACTGAGAATATTTGGATAGAAATAACATTTGAATGCACTTACTGGCCTCCTGGTATGACGGCGGCGGTGCAGTCGGTATGGGTGTGCTGCTGTATCCAGGTGAAAGGGGAACAGGCTGGTAGTGAGGGTAAGACGGCTGATAGCCTCCAGAGGGGACGGGTGGAGGGGCGTACACCACAGAGGAGACAGTAACCACATCTGAAGACAAAGGCACCACTTTAGTTTAAATGCTTGACGTGACTTGTTAGTGCTACATTTTGTACAGTGTAAACACAAATTAGTGGAGCAACAAGTCATGTATCCTACTTTGCTGGCGTCTGTTGCGGCATTTCTTGTGACACCAGCAGCACAGAGCCACACAGCAGCTGATGACTCCTACACAGATGAGAACAGGGAAAATAGATCCGAAGATGGCACCAGCGAGAGCATAGTTGGTCATTGTCTTTGCATTGCTGGACCTGGATCACAAGACGAAAGTTTCAATACATAAACGAAAGGTATTGTCTCTGTTGTTTCGAAATGAGAATAAATGGGAGAACATAGCACCCTCACACTGCTTTCTTGTTGAATTAGTTAGAGTTTACTGTCAGTGCAGCTTCACAGGGCTCGGTCTACTGAGTGGTCTGAGGGAAATGGCTGTAAGTAAGCAAAAAGAATAAAATCACTATTGAAAGAGAAATTTAACACACTATAGCAAATAACAGACAATAATAATAAAAATAAATTGCATTTACATGATTATGATATCAACAAGGTCTAAAAGTGTAATTGTATATGAATTCATATAACGTCTGTATTTGTGAAAGTATAATACTATTTCAGATACAGAAATGTACTGATTTAAGAAAACACTAAATATGCATCATACACAGTTTAGAGCAGGGGCACACATAAAATACAGACAATAGAGGTTTCAAAGCCTTCACCTAAAAAGAATCACTCGATTTGTCATCTGTCCTAAACCACATTAAGTCACACAGATACATTTCAATGTCAATTTTAAATGCCTTGTTGCTCAATGTAATTCTTCTTCTCCTTAGACAACTTTTTCCCCACGTCAGGCATGAACTGAAAAGCTGAAACTGTACCAGCCAACACGAACAAATCTTATTCAGAAACTTTTTTTTATCAGCAGTTAGAACATTTTGTAGGCTACTTACCAATTAACATTGAAATATAGATTCATCGACGATTCATCGAAATATAAGAGTTAGGTTTTACTTTCTGTTCTGGTGTCGACATGTGGAAGTAAAAAAAAAAAAAAAAAAAAGAAAAACATGTCGCTCCACGCCGGATTGGTTCAAACATGTCCCGGTCTCTGCAGAGCATGCTCCCTTCATCTGTTTCATCTGCTTTAGGCCTATATATGGGACACTCTCCTACTAGACAGTAAGAAATCCACATCCGTTCTCATCCTCATTATTTCAATACACCTTTTCCTGTTTTTTTTTCTTCAACGCTTTTTTGCTTCCTCTAAATGCCCTTTCACAACAACAGACAGAGTGAAACTGAAAGGCATTTACATAAACCCCACATTTGCACAGATGCTAAAATTAATGCATGCAGGATAAGCCCTGAACCTGTTTTTAATTTAAAAAAAGAAAGAGTCAGATTTTAAATATGCTGGTTCAAAGGACAACCATTTTATCTATTTCAAGGTTCTTCATCGTAAACAAAAGTGATGAAAATCAAAGTATTTAGTTGGTCTTCAAACAAACAGTAACAAAAGACTATTCTGTAATACTTGACTATTTTGTCTGTACTTTTTTCACAATAACAATGAACAGACAATTTACAGAAGAAAGTAACGGGAAGCAGCAGACAGTTACAGAGGCAGTTCAGGAAGCAGCTGCGACCACATTTGCTTCACATTGACCACTCAAGCAATTTGGTGAATGGTAAAGAAGGCACAGGTGTTTGTTGCATTTTAGCTAGTGGATACATATTTCTGAAATTAATTAAAAATCTTTTGAATAATGAAACAGAAATGAACTTTGGTTTCATCATTCCAAGCTGCCAATGCAATTCACGTCACAGGTGTCGACAAAACTCTGTAAATGGCTAAATCAAAACAATCTGAGCAAAAAAAAAAATAAAAATCTTCCATTCCCAATAGGTCGAGAGAGGAAAAGCTTCTTTATCCCACAGCGTTGCTGATTTAGTTGGATAAGTTAAACAAAAGTTGCATATAATTTCAATCTTCCCTTTCAAAAGCTTTGTGTTTCTCAGTTACCCTAGCATTAACATGGAAAGACACGCGTTTGGACTCATATTCATTACCAAGAGAAATAAACACAAATGGTTCAGGACAATAAAAGGTTCAAAGCACTTACTCTGTTAAAAAATGAAAATGTAATGGATATAATCAAGGGCACTTCCCAAAGTTTGACCACAGAAAATTCACAATAAGTGAAGACTGCAAATGAGCCTGTGCACAGTACAGACAGCAGCAATGAGGTCAATGTAAATCACTTTTTAAAGAAAAAGAGTTGATTATACCTTTTAAATAACTATAGTGGTTTTATAGATGAATCATCAAATGGCTGAGATGGATCCGAACAAATCCAGGAAAATTCACTTCTGTCTATAAAGAGTCCATGCAATAAGATTTTCACTTGGCAACCCTTCATCAACACGAAGACACTAATGACAACAAATGTAATACACACGTAACAGGCCAAACATAGGATCAGATTTATGATACTCTTGATGGAATCACATCACATTGTTCCTTTTGCCAAGTTCCAATATGTTGCATTGCAGTGATAAGTGGTCCATTATCCCATCTTGGGTGGAGGTGGTACGTAATCCGGGTTGTATGCTGGCTGGGATAAGAAGTCCATTTGTGGTGGCGGAGCATTAGGCTGTGGCTGGATGGCAGGCTGAGCAGGGGGCTGTAGAGGGTATGGTGGTTGTCCAGGGATGAATGCAGCCTGACTGTAAGGCATAGGGCCAGTGGGGTAGGCAGGACCAGCTAAACATGGCAAGAAAATAAGCAAGGTGTGAATGTTCAGACATGAAACACACATTCAATTCAAATACTAAGATAGATTAGAATGTACACTCACTGGCTTCCTGGTATGTTGGAGGTGGTCCTGGCATGAAAGGCTGTCCCTGATAGGGCATAGGCTGGGTACCGTAACCTGGCTGGACTGGTACAGGTTGGTAGGCTGGATACTGGCCTCCCTGGTAGGACTGAGGCACTGCAGTAGGCTGCTGGGGATATGACTGAGGAGTGGAGGTGACCACGGTGGTGTGGGTGGTGGTGGCTATCACAGCTGTAAGAAAGCAGAGCAGCTCAAAACATTACAACAGACATGACACTTAATGCTTGACTTTGAAAGTGCTCTAGAATAAGGAAAACAGGGGTAGTCCAGTGTTGGGTACAACTCTGAAACAGATGACAATGACTAAGCATTTGAATTACTAACTTGCAGATTTGAAAAGATGAGGTATACTAGGTAGACTATATTGTGACTCTCTATACAAGTAGTACAAGGTTAAATTTGCTAAAAGATTCACACACATTACTTTCACATAACCAGAAAAACCTGTTGTAAGCTGGAAACTAAAGAGAAGCGCAACTATAAATCTTTAGGACAAGTTTTGATTGTTTTTACAGCAGAGGAAGTTATATGCCCTAACAAGACATGGCACAAAACTGTCACTTCTTCATTTATGCATAAAGCATAAAGATATAACTGATTAACAAACACAAGGAAAGGTCAAGCTTACGACCCAGCACCAATTTTACTAATTGTTTTTGTCCCTTTTTAAATTTAAGTGCTCAAGTTTTAAACTGTCAGTGGGCGTCAGACAATGAAGGACGGCACGATGACCCAAGGGATGGGTGTGTCAGAGTCAGTTATTTCTACAACATGTGCTTTTTGGGGCTGAAAAGAGGGGGAGGCAACATGGCCACTTCCTGTAAATGACGTCTGATGGTCTCTAGTTTTCCAGTCTATGCTGGCTGTGGAAGCAATGAGTCAGAAGAGGTGGAGCTTTGAGATTCTTGGATGCTATCCCAACAAGAACAGTGTCAGAGAATCTGCATTCCTGTAGTGCTTTGGGCTACCGCTCTGTGTCAGAATGTAGTTAAAAATGGCAAATCTCAACAAGTGAGCTAAAAGACAGAACAGTCGACTGGAGAGTACTTAACAAGTGAACTAAAAGACAGAAAAGTCGACTGGTGGGTACAGTGTGTGGAAATTAATAAATTAAACACAATACTTCTTTTAAAGAGTTTGATAGCTTCAACCAGCACGGAAAATATACACTGTCCAATTTTGATCCATGTTGGTGTTGATAATGTTTTATCTGAGACTATTGTCACCCAGTGCTTATTTATATGCAGTTACATATGATATCCTTTTGTAAGTCACACAGAAATCTATTTGATTCATTTTATGATTTTGCAATAGGGATGATAGTGATGCATTCTAATGTAAAAACCCTGAATGTACAGTATGTTTCTAGTGTTGATTAATTATGGGCAATTCTGGCTCACTATGACCCATTTACACCCTGTAAAGTCTAATAAACAACAACGGTCATGGAAAGCACCCCTATAGTGTAGTATTTTCTACATCACACATCAGTTTGGGCTTTGTAATGCAATGACTGACTTACTGTCTGAGCTATTGCTGTAACGAAAGTCATGTGGTGGGTGGATCTTTTTAAATCTCAAATTGAGTGCTCTCAGTTTACTTCCTAAGAGGACTAGATATAGGCATAAACCAAACCACATACTGTATAGAGATTTATAATACAAGGGACCAAATGTTTAGGAGTAGTTAAAACTTACGTCGTGGCCTGCGGCACATCTTGTATAAACAACAGCATGGACAGACGCAGCAGGTTATGAAGATGATAGAAACAATTACGAAGCCAACAATACCAAAGACCGTTGGAATTACTGGACTATGTGTAAAGGAATCACTGAAAAAGAGACAAAAAATAAACATTAATTTGTTGCCATTATTATTACTTACTTATAATAGTTAAAAACTGTTATAGACAACAGCCAGAGTGAAGCAATGATTGATATCTAAAATAACTCTTAGTTCTAGTAACAAAATATGTTCTGCATATGTGGTTTCAAATGCTAGCTGTGGCTGACTTTGCAGTGCTAGTGGTCTTGAGCAGGATGATACAATTTCCTGCTTTTTGGTGCATTATCATTGCACAAAAACTGCAACAGCACATCACATCACGATGATTACTCAAGTGCAGAATTGTACAGAGAGGAAATATACATATTGACATAACCATACATTTAGAATGTATGACTAATTAATAAAATACCATTCTTCCTGTCTATCTTCAGAGAGCTGCAAAGAAGAGTCTGAACAGCAGTATCTGTTGTAGCAGGAACCACAGCAACTTGACAAGAGACAACTGTTATATGAGTGATATTTGCCAGACAAATCTGTGTAGGCCAGACAGTCTTCACTCCCTGCTGAAAAAATGAGACACAAAGTTGTGAGGTTGTTCAACAGAAGTATTACAAACCCATGACTTCCTGTATGCGGTATGTTTAGACCTGAGTATCAGACATGTTAATTTATGTACGTATGTATATTTGATGCTAATGCAGCTTAAGTGTCACAGAGTTTAGTCCATAATTAAAAAACAACGATTTCATAAAACCTGACTTCAGATGGGGTATCCACAGGTTAAGTTAATTTGATCACAAAATCACTAAAATCTGCATTACAAATATGTAAATGAACCACTTTCTCTTGTAAAGAATTATAAAGTAATTTTAATAGTTTAGATTAAAGAAAATATGCTCGTCTTGCTTGCTTCGTGTATAATTCAGTAGATCCTGTTTGCTTTGTCAACCAACTATTTAACTAGCTATGAAAAAGCTAGCGCATTCGGTTTGTTTGATTCATGAATGCTTTTACATTTTAGTTAAAATGTAAAGAAATTAGTTTTAAGTATAAAATAGAAACCGAAGGAACTCGTTGTGATGCCAAGCTAACGTCACTGACTGACATCGCCCTGTTCACACATATTTACCTAAGCAACAACACGCATGCTAAAGTAAAAAAACAACAACAACGTTCATTACAATGGTAAATGGAACAAAAAGGAGCAATGGGTCAGAGATTATACACTTACCAGATATACAGGGGACAAAAATGGCAAACAGAGCAAACACAACAACATTGGACAAGCCAGACGCCATGGCTGCTTCGAGTCTCCAGAAAAAGCTGACTGGAGGAGACTCTCGCTCTGACAAACGGGAAAGGGAGGTCTGTCGAAGATCGTCTGTGAGAAGATCGTCTCTGCGTACGATGGCGAACACGGTTCAATTTCCGCTTGACTCTTCTGATTTCCAAATCATTTTGACGACACAAAGTCATATTCATCTCTATTAAGGTCTGGAATCAGAGAGATGGTCATTTTGTCAGGATTGATTTGATTGAAGCTGCTAATTACTAAACTCGCTTTTGAGATTGTAGTGTGTTGCAACTAAAGCAATGTTAAAGTGTCACTGTACAAAAGTAAAAAGGAAATACACAATAACATAAAACATTTAAAACAATTATTTGATCTAAGATATTTGTTGAAAATACGTTGATCTTCAAACAATGAAAACCTCGTATTCCAAAACAATCTATTATATCTGTCATGTGTCTGTATTTGTTTCTACCTTATTTACATGAGAGAGGCATTTAAGTGTGCTTATAAAAAAAATCATTCAAAAGCCAAGGATACTGATTCGTTCACTGCTGAGCACTAAAAAAGTAGAAGAGGCAAGGTTTTTATAAACACTGATGTTCACAAATCTTTGCCTTTAAATTTTGTAGTACACAAAAGTACAATTAGCAATATAT
The DNA here is from genome assembly GCA_036850595.1 of Rhyacichthys aspro. Taxonomy (NCBI): domain Eukaryota; kingdom Metazoa; phylum Chordata; class Actinopteri; order Gobiiformes; family Rhyacichthyidae; genus Rhyacichthys; species Rhyacichthys aspro. The sequence goes on along the minus strand of CM072152.1, from coordinate 14,309,452 downwards.
TTGGCATTGAACATAATTGTCTTTCACCAATATTGTATTAAAACTACAGGATGGTATACCATTGACTCTTATGAATCTACAATCACAGTATCCAGTAATGTGATGAGTCTAAATAAGTAAATTCAAGGCTTGGACTAATAGCATTTTATGGACTTTGGCATAATCTTAACTTATAGAATAATTTGTTGTATGTGTAGTAATTATTACATCATATTAAAGTATATATAGCCTATAGTATAGTAAATATAGTTAACAGAAGCAAATGATAACAGTGAACAACTTTACCCTTTTTAAAAGAGTCCTGTTGACTCTCTTTGTCATGGCTTTTGAGAGTGCCTTGCATCTAAAGATCTGCACGTTGTAAATGGAAACGGTTCAATGGCTAGTTAAGCTGTTCAGCTCTTTCATCTTCCTCTTTTTTATAATTTGTAATCTTTTACTTGAGTTATCACCAGTAAAACTAACAATTAAGGACAATGTTATTTTAATCATCTGTTAGTCCAATAAAATATATTATTGTGTATTGTGTATTATTGTGTAATAACTCTCTGGTTTATATATTTTACAAAAGTAACTACAATATTGTACACTTTGATAAAGGCTGCTTGGGGTGCTGACCTTATAGAGGGCACCAAACAGTGTTACTTTAGTTTCTTTAAACACTAGAGGGCACCAAATATCAGACAATACAACAGACAGTACAAACAACTTCAAGGTGGAAAAAACACTCATACATATCTTAAAGGTTGAAACTACTATCCATATAGGCCTATTCTATGCCATTCTTATTCAAATAAATTGTAGTCTAAATTAGGTATTGATTTTAGTACATTTCCAATAACATCATCATTCTATTCAATGGCCTATTTCTATATTTACTTTTTATACGAGTTTTTATTACGAGTATCTCTGGGATAAAACTGCTCAAGATCAAAATACAATGTGACACAGGGCCAAACAGTATAATTATATGCACAAGTCACGAGGATCGATCAAAAACTGATATGACCTTTAATTCAACGTGAAGATAGTGGATTCTCGCGAGATTTTGACTCGCTGTTGGCGATGTCGTGAGCTCTTATAAGCTCTTCCCCGTCCTCGTCCTTTCGTTCGTCCTCAGTGTAGGATAACGTTAAGAGTCATCTCTTTGAATCTCAGAGATTAGATTTGGGAGAAACTTCAGTGAGCTTCGCCGCTGTATCTTGTTTATCAAACAACGTAACGAGGACTGTGCTGTTAAGAGTAAGTTTGTGCTCCGCTCTCACATTTACTAATGGCTCCCTCTTTTTAGCTAACGTTAACCCGGTGGAGCTAAGCTAGGCTCAGTCACCCGGCAGGACACCTTTGGTAACATCTTTCAAAACCGACCTTACTTGGCCGGTACTTGATCGCTGTTAGGTTATTTTTAGTTTAATCAGTGCCAACACGTTGGATATGTCAGCATTTAACATTTAAAAATGTCACGATGATAGTTTTGATCGAGGTGTTTCATCGGACTCGGTTTGTAAATGCTACTTAATACCTAAGACCAAGCTTACAATATTAACCATTACAGAAACGACTTTGGTAAATACACAGATAAATATGAATTTACAAATAGTGTGTGCGGTATGCTTTACTAAACAGTAATTACTCGTGACCGTGCGATTATATGATTTGTTTGACGCTGAAAAAGTAGTTGGGGTAAAAAGTAAAAATATGCGACACCGGTATATAACTTCTTATTATTTGGGCAAATAGTTGATCATAACATTGGTTTTTCAGACTCTTCCTCGTTTTCCACTTTCTTTAAGATTAAACGAGTGAAACCCTTCCCTCTTTCCTCGATGTCAAGACAAAACGTGTGGAAGCTATTACGATGTCAAGGAATGTTTGAACCCAAAGGGGGCGGGGGAAGTGTAGCCATAAGAGCACGGTACTAGAGGAGTGTCGAGTTTGTTATTGCGACATGACGTGTGTTACTATCACTATTACTCATGTATTATGGTAAGGCACCTGTTGGAATGGCTATGGTATCTTATAGAGTTTGATGTTTTCCTTAAAATGTATACACGAGTCATGTAATGCACATTACATATGTGTAAAAAGCATGAGCTAAGATTATTGGAATTTCCCTTTATGGTTCCTCACCTTTTTTCAACATGCTGCACCACCATCTTGCAACACCATCTATTCTGCATAAAGAATACTTTACAAAGCACTGTATCTGCATAAATGCTCAGGAGTGTGTCATGCTTCTGTTTAAATTGTTAGAGAAGAAAGGAACTTGAATTTTCAGATCAAAATAATTTTCTAGCTAATTTTTATATTGCTATTTCTAGATCTCTGGACAATCATTTTTACCACTGATCATGGATGTAATAGTACGTCGGTGTCCATTCCTGGCTCGAGTACCTCAAGCATTCCTCCAGCAGCCCAAAAAGTCTCTGGTAGTGTATGCTCAGAAATGCCCCATCATGATGGAGCTGGCTTCCAAACCTATGGCTCCACAAATGGCACGGGCCCTCTGTTCCTCTTCCTCTCACCAGAAGACTCCTGCTGAGGGTGAGAATCTATGTGTAGTTTTTAAAATATTGTAATTGTAGCACATTAGGCAAGGCTTAATTTTTATCTTTTGTTTCTTTTTTCATTTATATACAGGCCACAAACAGGAAGCTGAGTTGCCTCCTGGTCATCCTATGCCATCCTCAGGACAGGTAAAGGCTTCAAAATGCCCTTTCCTGGCTGCTGAGATGGGACAAAAGCACAGCAGTGTGGTTCGCCAAGTTGGCATGGAGTTCCAAGAGGATGTTCAAGAAGTGCGCACTGTCCAACAGGGTAAAAGACTAGTTGAAAGAGTAATTTAAATTCTGTATTTGCGAGCCTTTCAAATTTACTTATTTTGTCCCTACCCTATTTTAGAAGTGTCCCCTGCGCAGCTGAATCAGCCATCTTTGGCCGGGGCCACCAAAGAAAGCCCCGGAGACCAAATGAACCTGATGAAGACCCTCCTAAAACAACGACCTAAAAGGGTCTCGCATTTGCTTAAAGACAACCTGCCAGGTAGTTGTCATAACATCTTTACAACCCATCCATTGTGTAATCATTGAAGTAAATGGCAGAAACTGTTATGTATAGGATTGCTTCACATATTACAATGCAGGCCACTAGGAGCCACATTGAGCAGGTTTTGCATTTCTGTTCTTCAGCTTCTCCCATCCATTACGACAAGTTTTTTGAGAAGAAAATTGAGGAGAAGAAGAGTGACCACACATATCGTGTGTTTAAAACTGTGAATCGTCTGGCCAGTGAGTTTCCCATGGCTGACGACTTTACAGGATCTTTAGAAGATAGAAGGGAGGTGTCTGTGTGGTGCAGCAATGACTACCTCGGCATGAGTCGACACCCACGAGTCATACAATCCATCATGTGAGTATCTGAGTTCTTTGTGGATTCTGGTTAGACTAGGGATTTTCTTGTTTGTCGTGAATATCCCTAGCCAATTTTCCACTCGCAACTGAGAAAAACAGATAATTAAGCACAACCTGACACCATTGTGTTTGTCTACACCACCCTTGTTGGTGTAGAGTGATAGTTGGCCATAATTTACACCTGAGTCTCATTGGTCCCTCTAAGGGTGTTATTTTTCTTTCTATAGAGCTTGTTTATGCTTGCCCAGTTCTCCTTTTCTCTGTGCAGCTTAACGCCTCCTTGTTAGGTGTCACTTCTTAATTACCTGCTTCATTATTCATTCATTTCTCCTTCCTGTAGGTTTAATGAGAGAAAATTGTTCCATATTATAATGATGGGGCCTTTTCTTTTTACTTTGACCAGGGATACATTAAAGAAGCATGGTTCAGGGGCAGGAGGCACCAGGAACATCTCGGGGACCAGTAAATACCATGTTGAACTGGAACAAGAGTTGGCTGACTTACATAAAAAGGATGCTGCACTTCTCTTCACCTCCTGCTTTGTCGCCAATGACTCCACACTCTTCACCCTTGCCAAAATGCTGCCTGGTATAATTTTTTTTGTACAATTCTACAGATTTACCATTGCATACACTGCTAGAGTTTATTAAGTGTCTTTTTCCATTTGACCTGTTTTAGGTTGTGAGATCTACTCTGATGCAGGCAATCATGCCTCAATGATCCAGGGTATCCGGAACAGTGGGGCTAAGAAATTTATTTTCCGCCACAATGATGTGGCTCATCTCCGAGAGCTGCTGCAGAAGGGAGACCCCACTAAACCAAAGATTGTGGCCTTTGAGACGGTCCATTCTATGGATGGTCAGTTTCAGATGTTAATAATTGTATTGGAAATAATAATGAACAATTTCTGATATTTATGTGTCTGTTAATCAAAATTTAAATGTCATCCCTTATACAGGCGCAGTGTGTCCATTGGAAGAAATGTGTGATGTGGCTCATGAATTTGGGGCCATCACTTTTGTTGATGAGGTTCATGCTGTGGGCCTGTATGGTGCTAGAGGAGGTGGCATTGGAGACAGAGATGGTGTCATGCATAAGATGGATATCATATCAGGGACGCTAGGTTAGTCTGCAATGTGAACTGAAATACAGTATAACTGGGATTTGGAATAAATCTCTAATAATTTACATTGTGCATGAAACCAGTCCACAAGAAAACTGCTTGTAATTAGTTTTTGTTATCGTATTAAGCATCAGGCCTCTGCTTTCCCAGTATGGTAGTGAGCGAAAGCAGGTCTTCTGTTGCTAGGAGACTGTGGTTTCTTGTTGCGCTCTTATTGAATTACATTAGGTCACTGTCATGCTGAGGGGACAATTATTTCTGAGCGAGTCCTTCTGCTACAGTCTAATCACAGTGTATATTTATTCTGAGACTGTTTTTAACCCACATTTAGAAGCTCTAAAACCTTTCTACTATTTTCTCCAGGAAAGGCCTTTGGCTGTGTGGGTGGCTACATTGCTAGTACATCTGCTCTGGTGGACACCGTGCGTTCCTACGCTGCTGGGTTCATCTTTACCACATCGTTGCCTCCAATGCTCCTAGCTGGAGCCAGACAATCAATCCAGCTTCTTAAAAGTGAAGAAGGTCGTACGTTACGGCGTAAACACCAGCGCAATGTTAAGCTGCTCAGACAAATGTTGATGGACTCTGGTCTCCCTGTGGTTCACTGCCCTAGCCACATCATTCCTGTTAGGGTAAGATATTCCTCCATAGCTACATGGCATGACTTTGGATTGCATAGTTTTTAAATCATAATAATGTCTGCACTATTTTTAGGTTTCAAATGCAGAGAAAAATACTGAAGTGTGTGATATCATGATGAGTCGACACAACATCTACGTCCAGGCCATCAATTATCCCACTGTGGCTCGGGGAGAGGAGCTTCTGCGTATTGCCCCAACACCTCACCACACTCCTGAGATGATGAAATATTTTGTTGGTAAGAAAAGAAGAACAGGGCTATCAAATATAAGCAATACTTTATTCAACATCAAAACAAAAGACAAAAACAGAAGGAAAAGTGGGCATAAAGCCAGAATAAGTCCCATTTGTTTAATGCCGGTTTTTTTTTGCAGAGAGGCTGGTTCAAACCTGGAAGGAAGTGGGCCTAGAGCTGAGGCCTCACTCATCAGCTGAGTGTACCTTTTGCCAGCAGCCGCTACATTTTGAGCTGATGAGCGAACGAGAGAAGTCTTACTTCAGCGGCCTAAGCCATCCCATCTCAGCCTGTGCACACTAATACATGAGGTTACAGTTGGCACAACACCCATTCCTCTGTCACTATGATAGAATGTATGAAATATCTTTGATAGGTCCTCCTACACATATTTAAAATATTCTATGTCCAGATATTCTATATGCTCAAAATAAAAAGAAATGAAATGTTTGACCGTGTCTGTGTGTTTTGTTTTTTAAAATTATGCATTTAAAAGCTCAAGTCATGTATAGGTCACAAGAAAATGTGTTATGACCTTTGTAGTGATGGATAGATGGAGAATTGCAAATTTATTTAGAGATGGTTAGAAATTTTGGACATAAAATGGGGCCAATGGATGATTACGTCTGTTCAAGCTCCACATCAGTGCATCTCAATAGCCACCCAAACACATAGTCCTTATGAGTAGGTCTCAGATTCTGATGGCTTAACGGCTTTTTTGTTGGTAACAAACCTAGATTTTTTTATCCTTTGGCCCACTTTAGCATGTGAGAAATATGGGACACCCACATGTTGCACCCTAGTTTATCATAGCCTCCACAAACATAAAAATAAAAGGCTGTTTATTTGTGGGAGAAATAATTGGGTTATTTTAGAGAAATGTCCCCTGCCACATCAACCTTAAGATTAATACAGCCTTTGTGCTTCAACTACACTGTTTATTTTTATATTTAAACAGCACTGGCATAATAAGAGTGTAATAGAAGGCTTTCCACCAATCCATAGATAACACATCCCCACAGACATACATATGCTGCTTTAATAGGTCAAACCTGGAGCATGTGTCCAAAAAGGACTTACTAACCTACTGTCCTGATCACGTAAATGTCTGTCTGATACTGGAGATGACCCAGATCTACAAAATAAAGGTGGTCCCGGCACATACACAACAACACAAACACGTAACCCAGCCCAACATCAACAAATCTTTATAAGCCTCGGAGGTTGAACACGTAATGCACTTGGGTCTTGGTTGCCATGGTGACATGAAACCACTAAACCTTACTGTCATCAGTCACTGACTTCAGTTTTAAAATTGTGGAGCCTTTTTTGTTTACCGTATTAAAGCTGAGAGTCACAGATACAATATATACATCACCCGTCACTATCATTATTATCTGACCTGGCTGGATTCATTTAATTTGACTTTTTTGTGTATTTAAAAGTAAATACTTACAAGTCTGTATATGTGTGTGTGTCCCTCAACATCCTTGTGACTGTGTGCTGTTAAGAATTGTCTGTTTACGGAGTGATTTCCTTGAGCAGGGACTCACTTCATGTGCTTTTCAACTATTTCCAAGGTAACAGATTCTAACATGGCTGCCAAAATCCCATGACCTAGACCAAAGCCAAGAACAACAGCTGGGGTTTAGAGATTCAGATTCTTGTTACTGTTAATTATTCAGCTTATCTACCTGGCAACAATGTTGAATCACACTTTGAAAACCCTACAATGGAAAAGCAGACGTTCACACACAAAAAACACATCTGTCATAGTTACAGTAGAAACTAAAATCTCTTGTCAAGATATTTTAGCGTTTTTCACTGTGAAGTCATAGTAACCAGTGGTTTGACTGGCATTTATTAGATCAGCAGAGTTTTTGGTTTGTTTAAAGCCTGCAAAAAGTCTCCAAGCGAGGCAAGAGCAAACCCAAGTAGTTTTTTCTTTTTCTTATTTGTTCACACGACAACCTAACTCTATCTCTTTCAAAAAGGTTACTTCCTCATAACACCAGGGTAAATGATGTGTAAAGACAAAAAGGTGACTTTAACCACAGAAGTGATGTTAACATCACCGTGAAGTTACAACATTGTATTTGACCTTCTGCCTCGTCATCATGTGTCTGAGTGACTTTCTGGTATGAAAACTGATTAAGACCGTGCTCTCTTTTAAAAAAAAAAAAAAGTAATATTCCTTGGTGCTTTCAGAAGAACAGTCCTCATCGCAGCTGGGTTTAGAAACAATACGTCCATTATTAGAAGTGCTATGTCATGTTTGAAGATGAATTCTCTCTGAAATGAAACCATCTCCTCTCATCTCTGCTGGCTGTGGATGGAGACATTACTTTTTAGTTTTTCTTATTACTCTTCTTGTCATCTCAATACTCATTTTTTTCTTGCCTGTCTTTGAATTAATTACATGCCCTCTTGCTTCAAGCCCTCAGGATGTTGTTTGCATGCTGTCATACACTGGAACATAAAAAGTGTAATTGATTTAGCATTTCAAGAGGAACAGAAAAAACTGTCTCCAAAACCTTTATGGATTATTTGTTGTGTAAATACACTGACATTGCCGACCAAAAACAAGCGGTTATTTCACAACAACTCCCTGCTGTGGTGACAAGAAGACAAGAACAAGAACCAAGACTGTTCTTGCCAAACAGTAACAGTGAATGACAGAGTTACCAAAAGGTATTTGTACTGGTTTAGTTGATTGAGTGAATATACAAGATCTTTGAATCATGAGAAACCCACCATATTAGATCAAAGTTTACATTCACGCCCAAATGAATGGCTGTTTTAGTGACACATTTTACTGTAATCCATCGGAACAGCTTTGACAGTGATAAGTAAAATACACTGAGCTTGTATGAGTAATTTTATGACTGTAGACATTTACTGGAGCGTGAGATTAATGAAAATAGCCTTTAGAACAAAGCTTCCCTGTTGGATAAGAGCCATAACGAGGAACCTTTTGTCTATGCTCTGTTTAATGAAGGCTGCCACTTAGTAAACATTGAGCAGAATGTCAACATTTACCTTACTACAAATTATTAAACAAGCTTTAAGACAAGACATTTAAAATATGTAAATCTAAGTTTATCTTTAGAAGTGACAAGTTGCTCCCAGTTGAAGGTTTTGGAGCGGCCTGGCCTTGTACTAGTTCAGGGACACTGGCAAAAAACAGTCACTTCACCATTTGGACTTTCTCAATGAGGAATGACTATAGTTTGTGTTTTTAAGTATGAGACAGTATCATCAGACTGAAAATATTCAGATCATGTTTATTGTTGACCCATTTTTCTGTTTTATTGTAGCTTCTTCTCGCAAATGTATTTGTGAAAGGGAAGTAGTAATATTCCTCCTGTATTTACTGTTGTGTGTCGACAAGTGTTGGAGCTGTTGTAACCTTCACTCTTGTAAAACTGTAGACTTTGCCCTGTTCAGACAGGAACAAGGATGTATAAAGGTAAAATAGTGACAGTAAATGCTACTGATTCCACCATACCGGTTATTCTACTGGACAGTTGATAAGACAGTTTCCTTCAAGTCAAAAATGAAGGATTATTATTTTTAGAAAATATAAGCCAATAATATTGCAACATTTGAAAAATAAAATGTAATGAATAAAATTAACAACGATTATGTTATAATAAGATATAGAACGCTAATAAGCAGTAGTTCTGTACTTTTAAAACATGATGTTTGATGTTTCCAATCTTTGGCTGCAGCTGCAAAGATTAAGGTCAGATCTTGTTTGACAGAGAAAGGACAAAGCCTTGTTTTTTCTCACTAAATGAATACGTGACACCAGATGCATATAAAGCATTCTAATCTAGGACAACATCAAGATCCTGTTCCTCTCTTTAGGCCAAACAAAATACTCCTCCATCCTTAAATATGGTCAACAGAGGCCCTGATTTTATTCATAGCTGAAGTTGGTGTCAGACAGCACAAGGCTGTTGATATGACTCAAGATAGGGGTCAAGAGACAACAGAATCTGCCATTACGTCATGACTCATCATTAACAACAATTATAGCTGAACAGGTATTACGAGTTGCAGGTAAATTTTCTCTTCAGTAATCACTTCACACAATGATTTATTTTTTATTTTTCAACAAAAGTGCGTGTTTGGTTTTATGATGAGACAAAGGTGCCCATCAGACCTTTTGTGCTTGCCCTTGGTTTTTCCATTTCTCAACACTGCAGAAAAGGCGACATTCTTTAAAGCTGACTTTGTAAACTTGCCAGAGTAAGGTGTGTCTTGGAAGGAAGAAGGATGTTGTTAAATGTCTTGCAATTTGTCTATTATGTTTAAATCCATTGTTCATTTTTTTATGAGGGTTTTCTGTTGCTATCTTTTTAAAGAACCACCTGAAATATAAACCCAACACATACAGTACAACGTAGCGGGTTTTAAACCAAATAGAGGCCATAATATATCCAAGTAATATATTAGATTGCATTAACAAATACTGATCATGTATTTTCTAAAACAAAGTGCAAAAGCAATGATTAAACAATGACATTAGATTATCTAGATGAAGAACAACAGAAGAACAAGAAGAACAACTATGGAACATTTAGTACCTTAACTGAAAGACATTGTCTTCTTTTTAATGGTAAACTATTTGTTAATGTGAACTGATCAATTGCACAACACTATATCTATTTACAGCTTCTGGAGATTCCAGTTATTTTGTCTTTTTCTCTTCCTTCTTCCTCCTCCTTTTTAATACTCAGTAAAACAAAGACAGAAGTGACAGCGATTATTTCACTCTCATGGATGGGGAACTTTAATGTCATTATTCTTCCGAGAAATATTTTTACAGTAAAGTATCTATTTTAACTATTTAGTGAAGTGTCAGAGGACCAACAAACAATTCACTGTAAGAAAAAAAGGGAAATACATTTCTGGTCATTGCTTACAAGAAACTACATAACTGCAGTAAAATAAAAATTACATTCTTTTGTGCAGACAGCTTTTTCACCTAAAGCTGTTTCTGCTTTGTGTTTGAGACATGACTATCAAATACAAAACACGTTTTATAATACTGCCCACAGTTTAACTGATAAAGTCAAACATTTATGTGCATTATATGTTTGAAAGCAGGCACGGATGCACTGATGATGATTTTTGTATTTATTGTAGTTTATATATGGTTGTGTGCCTTCTTTTAAATGTGACAGCTTGTGCTTAGATGGCATATAAAACTTCGGTTAAAAATAAATACAGCAGCCACTAAAACAACAACATTAGCAGCGCCTCGTCTCATTCAAGAGCAAAAACAAAAAGTAACGCTAAAACGGTAAAAAAATAAAAAATAAATAAATAATATTCTGGTGAAATTACAAAATTACATATAAAGTAATTACATATAAAGCAAACCCTAGCTTCGTTTAAAATTCAGCAAGACTAATCCTCTCACAACTATTAGGCCACTGGAAATAACATTGCAGCGGTACTTTGCTGACACCTAGTGGCAGGCATCTGTAAATTCAAATAAAGCTTCAAAGCGTCTAGTTAAATAATTCTTGTTCTTCTTTCTTGTACTTTACTTCTACTACACAGACTCATTCACGTAGTAAGCAGCAGAATTTTTGTTGTTGTCGTTGTCTCTTTGGGTGGTTTGGGGGTTTTCACTTTAACATTGCTCACAGTGCTACTTTCTCTTTAAGAACTGTCGTCAATGGTCACCGCTCAACAGCGGCGCGTAAACTGAACTCTGTTGATGTTAGCAGCTAGCTAGCTTTAACGAGAGCTAGCATTAGCCTCTAGCTAGCAACGCTATACCATTTATCTAGTTATTTGCCAATGTAAACATAAGCCTGTGTTT